>JAJAGP010004840.1:0-42023 GCA_025084515.1 Ancistrus triradiatus | reverse complement strand
GGGAAGTTTTCCAACTGCTGAGACTGAAGAAGTCACTTAGATGAGTGACGAAACGTTTCTCCAATAAAATCTATGTCCAGATGAACAGATTCAACTTCTTGGATTTTCTTACCTGGATCATTGAGCATGCATCAAGAAGTTACAGGAAACGTTTAGTTGCAGTTATTGCTGCACAGGGGGGTCACACCAGATACTGAAAGCAAAGGTTCACATACATTTGCCACTCACTAATATGTAATATTGGATAATTTTCCTCAATAAATAAATGACCAAGTACAATATTTGTATCTCATTTGTTTAACTGGGTTCTCTTCATCTGCTATTAGAACTTGTGTGAAAATCTGATGATGTTTTAGGTCATATTTATGCAGAAATACAGAAAATTCTAAAGGGTTCACACACTTTCAAGCACCACTGTAGCTCCTAATGTGGCCAGTATTCATCATGTATCCGTTTTGGAAAAAAAAGATCATACTTCTGTATATAAGACACTAGAGTTTTATGGGTGTTTTTTAAAGACCGATGCCAATATTAGGGAGCAGGGTCACAAATGGCCAATATCTCATCTTTTATTTATTTATTTATTTAGTTTTGCAGCTGATAAAACTGATAATATTTGAGACAAAAATTGCTTAACTTTATTAAACATTTAGTTAAGCTATAAATGCACTCCCTCTGTTTGTACTGCCTTTTTTTATATATAAAAAAGAAATAAAACGTTTTCTTGCACTTAACAAAATTGATAACCAGATAACTGCATTTTCTTGTTTTTGGGAAAATAAAATGTGCAAGTACTTGCAAAAAATAAACAATGTTAGAGTAGTGCATATGGTAGCAGCATCTTTTTGTTTTCAATCCCAGTCTCAGTTAAAAGCAGCAAGTTGTAATGCTGGAAACAAAATTGTCATCTTCTCATAAATGGCCCCACCCTCACGGACTGTTCTCTCAGCATCTCTTTGTTTTTAGTCGCTCAGCAGTCCCTGTTTAAACAGTCTTTCTTTTTATGTAAGCTGGCTGCTGGCAGATTTATTAAACGGATACCAAAAAATATTATTCATTTTCAATTTTCTTTTCTAAAAGGATTATTACCAAAGTATAAAGAATTAAAACTTTGACCTTTTATCTGTAAGAGTTAGGAAAATGTATAATTCTAAATCTGGAGACCAGTCCGAATGTTTCTGTTCTTAGATTTGTTTATTTCCCTCAGATCATTCTGAATTTAATCCGGAAGAAGCTGCAGGACAGGCTGGTGAGTATCGGGCCCTAAGCTCTGCCGTGTGATTGGCTGATGCTGGTGCAACTGCTGATGTTGTGTTTGTGCTTCTCAGTGTGATCAGGTGATGGAATTCTCATGGAGTGCGCTGTGGAACATCACCGACGAGACGCCCGATAACTGCCAGATGTTCCTCGACTGCAACAGCATGGACCTTTTCCTCTCATGCCTACAGGTGAGGGAGCGAGTTTGGATTGTTTTTACTTTTATGTAAAATCTTTAAAATGTACTGTCTGAGAATCTGTTTTTTCATTTCAGCACTAAATCACATATGCCGTTCAAATAGTACCTTCAAAACCATGGTTCCCAACCTGGGGTCCGGACCCCATTCAGAGGGGGGTGCACGAGTTTGTCAAAATACAAATAAGCACACGTTCAATTTAATTAAAATATTAAAATTTAAATGTATAAAATGAAAATTATTTAAAAAATTGTAAAAATAAAATTAAAAAGATACCTAAACTCATTTATGATTTTTAGCTAGATGTTGAAAAGACAAAGTAGGCCAAAATGGGAAAAAAAAAGAAAAAAAGTTTGTTAAAAAACAGTTCACACGCACCCTGTAAAAAATTTCTATAAAATTACAAAAGAAATTACAAATATTAAAAAATAAAATAAAATAAAATTACACATATACTGTAACAAAATTACAAACATAAAATATTTAAAAAAACCTACTTAATAAGCTTATTTATGATTTTTAGCTAAATGATTAGCTGTCTTGAAAAGAAAAATGAGACGAAGTGGCGAAAAAAAAGAGATGTTATATTATAAGATTAATATTATATTTTATGTCTTTATTATTTAATACACTGTGTCTGTTAGGAATGATTTTCTCACGTTAATCAATTTTACTTTCGTTCCTTTTTATTTCTGAAGTGTAAACAATGCAGAACAAAGCACAAAATCTTGTATATGTTTTTAATCAAAAACATCCCTGCAGTTAATTCCCTGCAATCTGCAAACAGAGGCTTAAAATTCCAAACAAAATTACATGAGGAGTATTAAATAAGAACAGTTTCGCCAAACTCATGAAGAACGTAAGATACGCATCTGGGAGTGTGACGCCCACTGGTGTTCAGAAAATGGCATTGCATGAGATGGCTGGACAAAGAGAACGCAGATCGCCCAGCTCCACGATGTCGTTACACCCCTTGGGTCTGTAGTAGCAGATGTCTAAATCCTTTTTGGGTTTTGTTTTACCTCTGTGGTCAGGAGTTCCCGGCGAAGCAGGAGCTGCACCGTCACATGCTGGGGCTGCTGGGTAACGTGGCCGAGGTGAAAGATCTCCGGCCTCAGCTGCTCACCAGCCAGTTCATCAGCGTCTTCAGGTGAGCATCTCGGACCGTTTGCGCTCTCGGTAAAGAAGCTGCTTTCGGCCTTGAGCCCAGGCTGACGGTTAGTAATGCTGCTTTGCATTGCCCGTTTGAGCCGATCCTGCGCCTCCTGCCTCAGAGCGTATCTCCTGTCAGCCAGCACTTGGCCACCTGGGCACTCTATAACCTGGTGTCCGTCTACCGTGAGTACACACACACACACACACACACACACACACACACACACACACACACACACACACACAGTCTCGTAAGTTGTATACATGATGTAAACAGTAATATAAATGTGTGACATCTAATACAGTTGCATCTATTGAACACCAGAAATATAAAAATAAAATTAAAAACATACTAAATAGACTTATTTATGATTTTTTTTTAGCTAAATGCTTAAATGTCTTGAAAAGAGGAAATGAGCCAAAATGTAAAAAAGGAAAAACAAAGTTTGTTGAAATGCAATTTGCACATGTTAAATAAAATTAAAATGACGCTCACTGGAAATATTTAAAATATATTTATATTTATATATTTACACATTTATATAATTTATAATAATTTAATAAATAATTTAATAATTTATAATAATTTAATATATAATTTATATATTTATAAAAATATTTAAACAAATCTAAAAATAAAATAAAAAAAATACTTAAGCTTATTTACTCATTATAGCGAAATGTTTAGTTGTCCTGAATAGAAAAAGTTAAAATAAAATATAATTCACACATTGACTGAAAAAAAATGTATATAAATGAACATAGTTAATATTTATAATAATTAATATTTTCATTGAACTGTGTGGAATATCGCAGTGTGCATCGTATTGCAATGTATTGTGATATAATCGTATCGTGACGTCTCTTCCTGTACCCACCCCTATTGTACAAGGGAAACTGGAGCGATTTGCAGTGTTCAGAGGTATTTGTGTAGCACTTTTCACACACAGTTGATAGAAAAAGGTGTTTGACAAACGGGGTACGATAACAGATATCAGATATTTCATATATTTGATGTTTTAACACGGCGAGCTTGTTTGGTTACTGTGATTTTTAAGGTGGCACTTAGTTATTTATGTTTCCAGTTGCAGGGGACTAAAGTGTTTTTTGTTTAAAAACATAAAAAGAAAATGCATCGCGTACACCTCAGAAAAAACTGAACGCCATTTAATGAATGTAAAATGGACATTTGTATTGAGACAGGAGTGTGTGTGTGTGTGTGTGTGTGTGTGTGTGTGTGTGTGTGTTATTAACCTATATCGATCGTACAGCGATAATCCGGTCTGCACATCCTAATAATCTGCCGTTTCTTACTGGTTCCGATTCTGGACGACTAAACAGAAAGTTGCGAGTTCAAAGTCCCGATGCCGCCCCTTGGACCCTTGAGCGGGGCCCCTGAGTGAGGCCCTTGACTCTTGCCCATAAGGCGCTCTGGATAAGGGCGTCTGCTGAATGCTGGATCTGGATCTGGAACCTCGGGGACGCCGTGTGATTGGTTGCATGTCGGAGACGCTCACTCTCGTTTTTCTTTGTACAGTCTGATTTTGCCGAGTGTTCGTTCTCTCTGTATGTTTTTATCACACTCCCGCTCCGGCGTTGCGAATCAGACACGCCGTCGCCTGATAAAATCCCAGTTTAATCCAGTTTAATCCGGTGATTTTATTCTTTTTCACTTGACGTCGAACCCTGAGAAGCTGGGCATTCACTGTTCGTCAGTTTTTAGAGCTTTGGGTGTTTCGGATCACGTCTGGAATCAGAGCTGTTCGGTTTTACATCATGTTGTTGTTGTATGTTGTATTCAATTTATTGTCATTACACATGTACAAGTACAAGGCAACGAAATGCATTCTTAGAAGAAAACAAGAAAAAGAACACATTGGGAAAGAAGGAGAACTCCTTCCAGCACACAAGCACATGAAACATAACATAAACACACAACTAGCCACAGGTTTGGGATAAGGGCATTGGAAAAAGTATTCAAAAACTTCAAGCAGCCATCCGTGTGCGCAGCCATTTCGGCGCGCCCTGCAGACCCGTCTCTCCGTCCTTGGGGAAGATAAAGCTTAGAGAGTGGAGGCGTTTGGTCAGGTTAGGGACAATGGGGGGGATGGAGGGGGGCTGGTAGGTCTTTAGCAACAGATCCTCTGGAGGAATTTCTTATCAGCAAGGCCGTTGCTGATATGGGGAAGCCGAAACTAGAAAAAAACTTGTTTTCACTGAGCTCTGGAAAATTTAACACTCAGAAGCAATGTATCTCTGCTGATTAATCCTTTCGCAAATCCGTTGGTTTCTCCATGATGGATTCCATAGTGCGGTTGTTCTTTTCAGTTCACATTCTTGCGCAGATAGAGTCTGTACAAAGTTCGCGATAACGTGGCAGTATACAGCGCTTACTGCCCAAGAATGAGGACGCAGTCTGAGTTCCAAACAGCTTTGCCCACCATTTCAATCAAATTTGGGCAGTTCCTGGGGCCTTTGACAACTGACCCAACTCTTTTAATTTTCCGATACAGCAGGTAATGCCTAATCCAATCAGCAGAAACCCCACGAACAAAGTTCCAAGTAGATAAACATCCTTGATGTCCTCCGACGAAAGAGGTGCCAGGCACACGACTTTCCACTTCCCCCACGGGTCCATCGCGTATCCTGCCATCTGTGTTCCGTCGGGGCATGCGGGTTCCTCCGAACCCGAACTTCTCGATGAGAAGATGGTGTTAATAGCATTCAGAGACCATTTAACCAATTCCATAGTTCATGCTGCTAATTTAGAAACGATTTATTTCTCTCAGTTCAGTCATGGCTTCTCGGTTTTTCTTACAGCAACAATAGGGATGCACCGATTCCTACAAACCCCTACATTCAGATTCAGTGAATCAGATTTTAAAGAAGTAAAAAGTAAAAGTCATTCTTTATTCTTATTTGCAACTCAGACTGCTTCTTATCGTAATAATTACTAAACAGTGTCCCTAAAAAGCTATTAATGCTATTAAATATGTTCATACCCGAGTTTATGAGAAATTTTTTATTAGAGGTATGACTTTCAACCTGTAGAGGGAGCTCTACTGAAGAATTACATGTATTGTAAGTATTAGAACACTCCATCTATTCAGTCAGTGTTATTTCTGGCTTTATTTCTGGTTATCTGGTTATAACAGTGCATTTTTCCCCTGGGAGATATTCGATTATGTAAGTGTACAGTCTGTTCTCATAATGGATGTGGGAAATCATATCAATTGTAAAAAACAGATGCCAACCAGTGATAGGCTGGGCACACGAGTGTTGGAACTGGACCTTGAAGCCACTTAAGAAGGTCTTGGGTGGCCTGACCCAACCATACAGCTTCAAGATGAATTGGAACTGTGAGCCAGGGCTTATGGTCGAACGTCATGTTCCAAAATGTTTGAAGCTTCTCAGAAGGGTGAAAGAACAAAAAGCAAAATAATACTCTTTTTGTAGTTTTTGGGTAGGTTTGTAACGGGTATCCATAAACTGTAGAGTATCGCGGATAGAGTGCCCCCTACAGGTCTAATTTGTGATGTAGTAAAGCAGGTTTAAGCCACAATAAAGGAGTGACTAGTCACCTGGAGAGAGGAACGTCATTAATATGCAATGATAATAAAGAGTCCGAGATTAATCTAAAATCTTAAGGTAAATACAGATTAATGTTCGGGGGATGTGGTGTTCTGCCTTGCCAGAGACTCCTTGCTTGTCATGTGGCTAGACTAGGGGTCCCCCCACATTATAATTACCAAAACCTTTCCTAATAAACTGATTTTAAAAAGCATCGATTGATTTCTGGACTTTTTATAAAAAGCTAATAAAGGTTTAATTTCCCACCTCATCTCTATTTCCTAAATACACCCATAATCAGGGTCAGTAAATATGTCTAAACGAGAATGAATTAATATAATAAAAATGTGAAAACACTCCATTAAACACACTGCAGTTTGATAAAGATGATCAGTATCAGATCGGTGCATCCCTGAAATCAGTGCAATACTTATAACTAATCCTAAATACTGTATATACAGCACTGTGTAAAAGTCTGAGGCACATGTAGCAATGACCGCCTAAAAAATAAAAAATAAAAAAAGTTCAAGAAGTTAAAGATCAGCCGTCGGTAAAACCGATATTTGAAGTTGTTCAGTTTTTCATGCTCATGGTTTGACGTGAAATCTGATCTAGCACATGATGTCATGTTTAAAAGCCACACAAATTCCACCTTTTTTGTTTCGTGAAAGATCAAATTTGGAAACGAGTTGTTCTGCAGATAAAAAAAAGGTTCCCAATCTTTTCAGGGTGTCGAAGCCTTTTGACAGTTCTGTATATAATCGTGTAACAAATCGCCGAATTATTCAAATAAATGCAAATAATAAAAGGCTGATCCCTGAAACTCGTGTCATATCGATAACAAAAAAAGTTGGGATTTTGCTAAAACAAAATGTTTCTGAAGTTTGTGATCACGTGAATGATTTGAATTAAACTTCTGTTGAATTAAACAGACACCGAAATCTTCGAGGGATGATGGGGTACAACATTTTTGTTGTGCTTTTTGAATTTCTATTCAGTTTCTAATTTGGACTTTGTGTAGAAAACAAGCCTGAACAAATGGAAAAAAGAAAATGTGTTCTGCCCTGTTTATTACAGTCAGTATGTATTATATTGATTACTTATGACATTATTACATTTATTAATTGATTGTTTTCTCATCTATGGCTGTATTTATTCAGCCGTAACTACTGCACCCGCAAAAGTCCTCATTCTTATCTTTTAGAGATTAAATGTGATTTTCGTTGGATCAGCCCCAGTCTGAGTCCCGGTGGTGCTGTGGGCCGGGTTGGACGTCACATGCAGGCTTGAGTGAGGGGAGGTTAGATGGGGGGATCATCCCAAAGTCCTGCAGTGATAGTACATGCTTGCTTATTTGGTTAGATTTTCAAGTAAGATATATTTTTATTTTACTGTACCAGGAGCAGGTTCTCTCCCGTTTCAGGATTTTATATTCGCTGTAAGAATTTGCAGGGAAACTCGTTGTTACCAGACAAGAAAGTAAAAACAATAAGGAGAGAATGTTTTATGTAACTTCAGTTTATTAGATATTAGGAGTATTTAGTAATCACATTTCGGTTCGCATTCAGCTCAGTATCACCTGAACATCATCTCTGTTTCCCAAACATACACTTTAAAATAAATCATTACAGATTTTAAACAGAATACAGATACTTTCAGCGAGAAAACATGTTTTAACAATTCAGGATTTATTTTTTTATATTTACACACAGGGAAGAGTGAAAAATAAACAAATCTGTTTTTTAGTTTTTGAAAATATTTACTTGCATATTGACTTAAATTCTAGCTAATGCTTTATTAGACGTTTTGTTTGTGTGTCATGCCCACGACCAGCTCAGCTCCCCACGCCCGCATTCCTCAGCGTTCCTCGTCTCCGTCATACTAATCACCCACCTGTGCCTCATTTGTCGCCTCTACCTTCCCCTACATAAACACGCCTGTCACCTCATAACTCCGCTATGCCTCGTGGTTCTCTGCCTGGTCTTTAGCTCCGTACATCAATACGCTCTCAAGTTGTGCCTGTTATTTAATAAAGTTGCATTACCTGCTATCCTTAGCCTGGGTGTGTCTCCTGCCTCTCCACCTGCATTACATTGTGAGCTTGTGCAGCTGATAAAGTTAGTTTTTTGTTAGTTTCTATTAGTACAAATAGATAAAAATAGAGTAATTTTACGTAGTTTTAGTAAGTTTAAGCAAAGCTAAAAAAAAGAAATAATTGCAGGTTATTGATTTAGCTTGATATATTTCCATATTTAAGTTCAGTATGTTATTTTATGTTAGTTGCTCATGTTTTTGTTATAATTTCTCTTATACAGGTGTGAGCTAGCTATTTAAATGTGAGTTTATTAGTTTATATCAGTTTTGTTTGTTTATGTAGTACGTTTTTGGTTTTAGTAATGTGAGTAAGTGACTTCTGTGCAGTTTAAAAGCACCGCTATGAAGTTTTATGCAGTTATGAAAATTAGATAATACTCCTATTTCTAGGTAAACCTACATACTGAACTTAATTAGTTTTCATAGATTTGTAAGTTTGTGATTAAAAAAAGCTAGATAGATTTGTGATCATACCTTAGGTTAATCACAAAAAGGAATATTTTTTTATATTGTTTTCAGCACTTAGTTTTGCATTTTTCTGATAAAACTGAATCAAATAAAATGGCCTCTTGTTTTTTTTTCTTTTTGCCATCGCTTCATAATCTTCATACAGAACTAGGATCAGCTCCACCCCCAGTTCACTAACAGGAGCATCATCATAATCTCTCACCTCTGCTTGTAATGCTGTTCAACAGGTCTGTGATAACTCTCACAATGCCATCGCCCCATTTTGCACCTCGGGTTACTTTGTACATATTCACCACTTCATTTTTAACATGAATGAAGCTATCGATCCGATCTTGCTCATTTCTGATCCACTTTGTCTTGGCTAAGTGATCTACATAGATTTCAAAGTTGTTCATATAATCTATGATGTTATTCACTGTATTTATTTTTTCGTCATCAGTGGAATCAGGATTATCCATTTTAGCATGAAACAAGTTGAAGAAAGCTTTACGCAACAATTCGCAGTATTCACTATACAGTACCGCATTCGCGTTCACATAGAACTCTGTCTCCTCAAAATGAACCACCATGTTCATTTGAATTTCTTTTTCGATGTCTCCGTTGAAATTGTGCCTGCTTAAATTCTCAAGGTCCTGTCTGATGTCTGTAGCAGGTATTTTTAAATGATCTTCTACATATTTCAACAGTAAGTCGGAATGAAATGTCAGGAGGCCGTTGTTGAAGACGTGCTCGCCTCTGTTAGACCTGTTCACCTCTATCTTCAGCTTATTGCTCAGTGATGTATCTACACCAAACTTCTTAATAGCTTCAAGCTTTTTTGTAACTTCATCTTTAATTATTATTATTTTTTCTATCTCTTCAGGTGTCATTGTTTGCTCCTTAGAATCGGGCTTCTTTTGAGATTTTGTTTGACCTTTTTTCCCACATGTCAGAATCTCTGGAAGCTTTGCCACCTCAACCGCTATGAAGGAAAAAAGACTGACATGATGAAGTTAAATAAAATAATATAAACAGCAGAATCATAAATATCTATACCTTCCACCTTCTTCCGTTCAGCAGATCCTGATGCTGATGCTCCAGCTGCCTCTGTTTCTTGGGTTGATGTTGACTTCTAAACAAATAAAAAAAAAAGAGGACAAATTAAACTGGCTGTTGGTGTTTTCTTACATTCTTACTTGATTGTCTGATGTCCAATAGGAAAAAAACAAACAAAACAACAATCTTATTTAGATAGGGATTATGTCTTTTTTTAGTCGCCATTATATGTTCATAATGTTTTATGAAACCTCTACCAAGTGACAAAGTGCACCATTGTTTTGATTTCCAAATTTCTCTTTTAAGCAAATTAGACACTGTTAGTAACCATTCAAAGTTATTTATTTTTGTCTTGAGGTGATCAGAAAGTGTTTTTTTAGTTTTTAATATGTTGGAAAACAAAACTGAAGATTGAAACCTTGTGAACAGGAAACAGTGTTTGTTAAAATAGAAAATGCAGAAAGAAGGAGGAAACTAGTTTAAAAAGAAGTTAATAGATGAGTTTCCAAGTCGAGTAAAAGCACAACTGAAGCATGACGGCTGAGTAAAGGCCTTTTCACCATTTTTACAGACAAAAAATACACACGTATAATAACGACGTCCTTCACACCGAGTCTGAAACTGACGGACTGGGACGCGGTGTAAAATGTTTAATCGGAACCTGTTCTAATTTCTGCGTCGGTAAAACCAGGCTGACCAATCAGAGCTCTGTTGCCGGGCAGAACAGCTCATCAAGAGCTTATACTACGAGCAACAGGCTGCCTCTAAAAACATGGATATTAAAGAAAAGATCTGGTGGAATAGAACTGAAAGGCTGGAGAATGATGGTGATAAAGCTCACAGGGACTGGATGGAACCATCTGATTATTTATCTAAGTGCATTCTGATCTATTCATGATCCCAAAAACACAAACTATAAAAAGCTTCCTGCACTCATCTTCACTCATGTCTTTGTTTTTTTTTTAAGATGACAAAGTGAAAAAGACATGGAGAAATCTCGGACACGTTAAGAAAAGGGAAATTAAAGAAAGAAAAAGCAGGGAGTTTTCAGAGTGTTTAGACAAAAACGCATCGGACTTGGTGTGAAGGTAACACTACGTTAAAAATTGCGTTAGTTTTTTCTTGCTTAAAAATTGGACTTGGTGTGAAAAGGCCTTAAGTCTGGAATATTTTTATTTATTTATTAATTCAATGCAATGTCGCATCAGCATCAGTGGCTATTCATGACAGGAACAAGTTTAATCAGATACATTCACACTGTGCCAATTTAGAGCGACCAGTTAACATGGCACTATTGCTTTGTATTTATAGAGATATTTTACTTACTTTTGGTGTGTATTACTTTCAGTTTTAGTCATTTAAACCAGACAGAAATTCAAACGTAGCACAAAAAATTAAAGCAACGGCCAAAAGTAACAGTTAATATTACTTTTTAATATTACAGTTAATATTTCTCACCATCACACCCTTCTTCACGGGCTCGTGCAGAAGCTTTAAAATGGCCTCCTCTTTTTCTTTCATCACTTCTTTATTTTCCTCATACACAGCCAAGACCCACTCCACGCCCTCTCTCACCGTCCCGATTACAGGAATGATGTCCATGAACCCGACCCACACTGTTTGAGCTGCAGCTGTTTCCTCTTTCCTGTCTCTTTGTAGCAGTGGTTTGAGTTCTTTCAGGACCCCAGTGACCCACTGTACCCCTCGCTCTTCTTTATACATTTTCACCACTTTAGCTCTGACCTTATTGAACTTCTCGAAATCACTCTTAGTTCTGATCCACTTATTCTTGGCCATATGATCTACATAAAGATCAAATCTAATCATGTTATCAGTTATAGTTTTCACTTTCTTTTCCTGCTCTCTGGAGACATGTTCTGGTTTTCCACTTTCCATCATGTTGATTAGAGCATCATGCAGCATTTCACAGCATTTACCATACAGTAACGCATTCGCATTCACATAGAGCTGTGCATCCTTAAAATCAAACTTCATGTTACTCCGAATTTCAGTTTCAGTCTTCGAGTCAAGAGTGTGTCTGCCCAACTTCTCTATTTGCTTCTGTTTGTAGCTTGAATGCTTGCTTAGTCCTTTCTTCTCTACAAATTCTTTCAGTACTTTTGAATGAAACTGAAGGATGTCCTCATTAAGGACGGGCCTCTGTGTTTCAGACCTCATCAGTTCTTCATTCAGCAGCTTGACCAGTTTCTGGTTTATTATCGCAAGCTTTCTGTTAATATTCTCTTTGATTTCCTTCACTAATTTTTCTCTTTCACCTTTCTTTTGAGGTTTGGTTTGAGCTTTTGTCACATACTCATGAAGTTTTACCAGCTCGACCTCTGCGGAGGAGAAACAGAGATTGACACAGTGTAGAATTAAACCATAAAATTAACAGGGATAGAAAAGATTAAAACAAACACATGAATATGAGATACCTCTCACATTCTGCAGTCCAGATAATCCTGATGCTGATGCTCCAGCTGCCGCTTTTTCTTTGGTTAATTTTAACTTCTAAATAGAGAAAAGATGAAAAATATATATTTTACTCATATGAATGAAAGAAATGGATTACTCCTTCATTGTGTTATGTCCAGTGTAATGATGATGCAAATCCTCCAGCTTGCATCCATCTTGTTTAGCTCCCCCTGCCGCCTTCTTCCTACCCAGCAGGTGGGGCTTTAGCCACCTGCTGGTCTTTCCTATATATACCCCTCTTCCTGTGCATTTCCTTTGTCTGGCTCCTTCACTCCCTGGTTGCCTTAGCTCTCGTCTGCCCTTGTCTTCTATTCTGGGTAGTCTCCTTCTCTTGGTCTTGTCTCTGCGTCCTTGTCTCGCATTGCTTTCTGCTATTTGTTCGATGTTTAGCTTTGCTTTATTATTAGCCTTTCTGCTAGTGTTAGTTTGTTTGTTTGTTAGCATGTATGGCTTATTGTTCTGTTAGCCTGCTCCATGTGTTATTGCATGTTTGTTGTTTTTGTCACCATTCTTAGTTTAGGTTTGTTTGTGTTATTTATCACCATGTTCACTGTAAATAAACCCTTGTCACTTGAATTTACGTCCGCCTCCCTTTTCCTTTGGTGCCAAGAGCGTGACATCCAGTAGAAAAAAAAAAGATGTAGATTTTGTTTCATTGCCATTAAGGATGCATATAGTATGTACAGTAATTGCCTGTTTGAAATCACATCATTATTTAGTTTTTAAGTTCATTACTAGCCCTAAACTTCCCCTGTCCCAACTCTTTTTTTGAGTATCTTTTTTGAGTATTGTACCTTTTTAATGAGTATTATAAACTTTTTTTTTACAGTAAAGTTGGCTCCTGCAGAAGCAATAAGATGGAAATTTATTAAACATTTCTTATAAGGGAGGCATTTCCTCTTTGAGAGTTTCCCTACAACATAATGGTTTTTATCCCCATCATTTTTAGTGGTTGAACCAGAACTGCTTTCATGTTAGATCAGCCCCTTCACTCTCGAGTGGTCAAAACGAATGTTTCACTTGTAATTGACTCCAGAACCCTACCCGTACCGAGGTACTATTGCTTTGTTCTTATAGAGATTTGTCACAAGAAAGAAGCCGTTCCTGAAAAATGCCACAGTAAGTCTCGTTTGTGCTTTGCCAAAAACACTTAGAAGACTCTAATGCCATGTGGCAAAAGGTTCTATGGTCAGATTGATCTTTTTGGACTGAACTCAAAGAGGTATGTTTGGTGAAAACCAAGCACAGCACACCACCGAAAATACACCATACCTATCGTGAAGCACGGTGGTGGGAGCATTATGTTATTGGGTGTACAGAACAGTTCCTTCAGCAGGAACTGAGCAACTGAGCAGGATTTGAAAATGGATGCTAGAAAGTCCATTCAAATTCTTGAGGAAAACAAGCAACCCTCTGCTAGAGAAAACGGGCAGGAGGTTCAACTTCCCGCAAGTCAATGACCATAACACGCTGCCAAAAAATGAAACAGTGTCTAAAGGATAAGAAGGCGAATGCCCTTCAGTGGCCGAGTCAGAGTCTGGACCTAAATCCAACAGAAAATCTGTGGACGGATTTGAAGAAAGCGGTGCATTACTGGTCACCACAAAATTTCCCTGAACTTGAACAATTTTGTAAGGAAGAATGGAGAAATCTTCCCCAATCTAGGCGTATAAAACTGGTAGGGACAGATCCAAACAGATTGATGGGTGGAATTAAAGCAAAAGGTGGCGCTACAAACATACTAACTCAGGCGCAGGATCTCTTTAACAAACCTGTTATTTTAGTTTTTCATTTTTAAAAATCAGTTTTCAGAACTTTTCAGGTTTTCTTATTACTTGAATGTTGTAAGGGAAAAAGTTGTGAAAAAAAAGTTGGATCAAGAAATTGTTTTTTTGAGTATTGATTTCAGGCTGTGAGACTATTTCAAAGGATAAGGAAGATTTTCTATAAGCACTGTATATAGGTTTTTACAATAAAGATGACTCACCGTCTCATGTTTCTCCACTGGCTCGTTCAGAAGCTTTACAGTTGCCTTCTCTTTGTCAATTACCACCGCTTTATTTCCCTCATACACTGCCAAAATCCACTCGACTATCTCCTTTACCTTCCCGACTACCGGAACATTGTCCATGAACCCGACCCACACTTTTTCAGGTGCAACAGCAGCTGCCATGTTGTTGTACTGGATCTAAAGACTACAAACAGTGAAAAAGTTTACATATACAGTTGAAACCTGCTATGAAATGTCATTCTGGAAAAAGGTTTGGGCAGTGAATATTCAGAAAGCAGGAGTCCATTTCCATTCACTCATATGGTTATCTTGTTCCTGTATATTTTCAGTGACATAATTTTGCAGTCTTAGAAATGTTACATATAAAGGAATAGGGTAATAAGCCAGCAGCAGAGGTTAGACCAGGATGCAGAACTGTAGTGATTTGCTTTTGAACCTGACAGGTACGTACAATAACGAAACTTTTATGTTTTCCTTTTTTAGCCTTTATCTTTTAATGAAGATAATTTATACTTTCATCTACACATTAACAGCCAGGTCCATTTCTGCCTCCAACCTGAATCTGTAAGAGTTTAACAATCGGAAAATGTATAAATACAGAAGGTACCTTATTTATACATATTCAGACACAAGGAAGGAAAAAAATATATATAAATTTTTAAAATAAAAATGGTCGGTACATACAAGACACTACTCACACACTGCAGAGTTAAAAGAATTCTGGATGGAGGAAAGGTCAAGAAATTCTACAAACTCTCTTGAGACTGTGGTAACCTAGCAGTTACTAGGTACAGCAGTTGCAAGGTACTTGACTATGGACCAGAATTTCCAGGGTTCAAATCCTCTGCCAAGCTACTACTGTTGAGCAATTAACCTCCAACTGCTTGGATTGAAAGACTTTATCAGCTGTAAGTAGCTCTGGGTAAGGGCGTGTGCTAAGTGACTAAAATTAAATGTAGTATTTCTACTCCAATGCGTCCTGTACTACATGCCCCAGCATGCACGATTGTTTGCGCCACCAGTGTTCTGGCACCATCTGTTTCACAGAGCCGAGCATGTACAATATGACCTGAAATAATAAATAATAATTCTAATATAATCTAAAAAAATAATTACTAATAACTAATAAATCTCAGCAAATTAAAATATAAATGACTGAAACTACATCAACAGTCAAGTTCATAAAATCTGTAAGAGTGTTACAGTCAGAAAACGAAAAATCGTCAGTATTTGTTAAACTCCCAGCAGTTATTTAAAAAATAGTTGTTTTAGGTGACACACAAACATTTAATACATTTAATTAAACATTAAACTTACATCTGGTTTTAATTAAGCACCACAGAGCAGCCCTTAATATAAGCTTTAAAACATCCAAGCAAGTTCTTGAAGACATCAGAAACTTAACTCAGATTTAGTACGTTTCTCTATAATCAGTTTAAAAATAGAAAGCTTTTGGTTAATCTACGTTTTACCATTTCTAAACAACCTTCCTTTTTATGTAAGTTGGCTGTTGGCTGTTGGCAGACGTATTAAATGGATACCAAAAAAATATATATATATATTTTTCATTTTTCTTTTCTGACTTTACCAAAGTATAAAGAATTAAAACTTTGATCTTTTATACTTTGTTAACTTTGATCATTTAAGAGTTAGGAAAATGTATAAATACCTTCTGTATCAGTTAAAATCAGAGCAGCAATCAGTCCTGCCTCCAACGAACGAACGAGACGACTGTTTAAACCTGCTGTTCTACTCACTGAGTCTGTTCTTAAAAAAAAAAACAACCTTTGAATCGACCTCCTACATTTAGGTGACTGATGTGTAGAGTCCAATTGTAGCTAGGTATAATTAGAAAGTGGACGGGATTATGCCACAGAGAGTACATTTAATTAAACAAGCAAAAATCAATTTTATTTAAGTAACGCGTAGCAGCATTGAAAGGTCTTAAACGTCCAAGTAAGTATCCTGTTTGTTTAACTACTGCTGTATCTGTAAAGACAAGCCCATTTTCCACATTGTCACATAATGACTGACCAAATAAGAAAAATGAAATCATTGCAATGCTTAAATTCTAAATACTGTGTATACAGCTGTGTGCAAAAGTCTGAGGCAAATGTAGCAATGACCCTCTCAAAAATAACAAAACAAAAAGTTCAATAACCAAACGATCAGAAATATTTGATGTTGTTATATTTGCTGTAAATTTCCACTTTTTTGTTTAGGGTAAGGTAAGCGTTTATCTGTACAGTTAGATTTTCTTGAGTGTGTTTTTTACCCCATTCTTGTCACATTCCCCCTCCAGCCTTGTGATTCTGCCACGCCAACGACGGTTAAACTTCAGTTTAATCCAGTTTCTCAAGTTGATCAGGTCTGGTTTTTACTGTTTATGACTTTACATCGAAACCCGATAAGCTCTTGGGCATTCACTGTTTGTCAGTTTAACCACAGAACCATCGTTTTTACAGTTTTTACAGCCTTTAATTCCGTTTCTTATCAGTTCGGGATGATGTCATGCTGCTGATTTAGAAATGGTTCTCTAATCTAAATTTCAGTCAAGCTACTTTAATTCTTTCTCGCCTACAGTAACAGCAGGGATGCACAAATTAATACAAAACCCTAAAACATGTGAATCAGATTTTAAGCAAGAACTGCATCCCAGGCTGCTTCGGACCGTACTAAATAGTGTCCCTAAAATTATGAATACGTTCATACCCGAGTTTATTAGAGGAATCTTCTAATAGAGGTATCGCTTTCAACCTGTGTAACTATGATCTACATACACTATAAGTATTAGGACACTCTTTCTAATCTTCTGGTTATATTTCTGGGTATCTGGTTACAACAGCGCATGTTTAGTTATGGGATGTATTAGATTATGTAAGTGAGCAATCTGTTCTTGTAGTGTATGAAGGAGAAATGTGAGGATTAAAGTCATGAACCACTTTACCTGATGCCTGATACCTGTGTGGGAGATACTGTGATCCACATGGGGAGGACATTAAACAATCTCACTCACTGCATTACAGATTACCCCAAGAGCGCAGCAACGACTCATCCAAAAGGTCACAAAAGACCCCACAACAACATCCAAAGAACTGCAGGCCTCACTTACCTCACGTAAGGTCAAGTCAAGTCAAGTCAGATTTATTTATATAGCACTTTTTACAATGGAGCATTGTCTCAAAGCAACTTTACAAGTTTAGATTATCTCCTAATAACTACGTCCAATCCCAAAGGTCAGTGTTCATGCCTCCACAATAAGAAAGAGACTGGGCAAACATGGCCTGCATTGCAGAGTTTCAAGACAAAAACCACTGCTGAGCAAAAAGAACATTAAAGCTCATTTAAATTTATCCAGAACACACTTTTGGGAAAACCTTCTGTGGACTGAGGAGGCAAAAGTTGAACTCTTTGGAAGGTGTGTGTCCCATTACATCTGCCGTAAAAGTAAGACAGCATTTCTGAGAAAGAACATGAACAAAATGAAGTAAAACAAAATGAAGACTTTGGAGTGGCCTAGTCAAAGTCCTGGCCTGAATCCTATTGAGATGCTGTGGCATGACCTTTAAAAGGCTGTTCCTGCTGGAAAACCCTCCAATGTGGCTTAATTCCAACAAAATTTCTCCACAACGCTGTAAAAGACTCATTGCAAGTTATTGCAAACACTTGGCTGCAGTTGTTGCTGCTAAGGGTGGCCCAACCAGTTATTAGGTTTAGAGGGCAATCACTTTTTCACACAGGGCCATGTAGGTTTGGATTTTATTCTTCCTTAATAATAAACACCTTCATTAAAAAAAACGGCATTTTGTGTTAACTGAAATATACAGTAAGTACCTTCTGTATCTGTTTAAATCAGACCAGTAATCAGTTAGGACTGAAATATATAAATCCCTTCCACTCTTTCTTTGAGGAACATTGTTTTTAAACATTTCAATCATTTTCTTACACATTTGTTAACAAACTGGAGATCCTCTGCCCATCTTTACTCCTCAGTGGCTGAATTTGACACCAGATAAATGTTTTTTTTTTCATAAAGCAGCACAGTTTACAGTATAAGCCTCAACCAATGCATTTCATACTTCTTTAATTTTTCAATAACAATATTTCCATCTTGCCATATCTTATTATCGTCAGCACATTTCAACAAAACATAAGACTTGCATTGGTAATAATAGATATTTTAATGCATCAGATTCCGTCAGAAGCCTTTGAGATAAAATGTACAAACAAAACGTTCGTCCATTTCATCTAGAGTGTGTAAGCTGTAAAGAATTGTAAACTTCTAACATGTCTTCCAAGTATTCCTTTCTAATTATTTCCATAACCTCCTCACACCAGCAGACCCCGCTCTTGTTTTTGTTCATGTACCACTTTATCTTTGACGTTATCTGATGAAACTGGATTTGTTTATCACGATTATTGTTGATCCACTTTGCCTTGAAAGAAAAAAAAAAAGAATTAAACTTCTATTAAATTAAACAGACACCTAGATCTGTGAGATCTTCAAAGGATGATGGGGTAAAATGATTTTGTTGTGCTTTTTGAATTTATGTTCAGTTTCTAATTTGCACTTTGTGTAAAAAACAAGCTGGGACAAATGGAAAAAAAAAGGGTTTTGCTCTATTTAATACAGTCATTATGTATTATATTGATTATTTATCACATTATTATGTTTATTAATTGATTATTTCTTCTCCTATCTGATCGTATCTATGCAGCCGTAACTAATGCACCCATAAATGAAGTCTTTATTCTTATCTTTTAGATATTAAATGTGCTTTTCATTGGTTCAGCCCCAGTTTGAGTCTCAGTGGTTCCGTGGGCTGGGTGTAGGGTCCCATACAGGCTTGAACAAAGTAAGGTTAGATGGGGGGATCATCCCAAAATCCTGCAATGAAGGAACCTGCTTGCTTGTTTGGTTGAATTTTAAAAGCACAGTTATTTATTTAAGATTGCTAAGATAACTTCCACCAATTTGTAACAGATTCTCTCCCATTTTGGAATTTTATTAATCGCTGTAAGTTGCAGGGAAACTCGTCTTTTCCAGACAAGAAAATAAAAACAATCAAGAGGGCATGTTTTATATAACTTCAGTTTATTAACAATTAGTATTTAGCAATCACTTTTTGGTTCACAAATCTCGATCACCTGAACATCATCTCTGTTACACAAATATACACTTTACAATAAATCATATTTTAACGTAATTTCTACTTTCAGTAATGATCCAGAAGTTTAGTTTTTTTTTTTTATCTCGATTCAAACAGAACACGGAAAATAAATTTTTGTTTTTCAGTTTTTGCAAAGTATAGCATATTGACTTACATTCTTACTGTTTTTAGACGTTATTATTTGTGATCTTGTGCAGCCATTAAAGTTTATTTTTTTTAGTTTGTTGTTTAGTATTTGGGGTGAAAGTGTGCCTGCCTAAATTCTCAATTTCCTGTCTGATGTAAGTAATATTATATATTTTCAAACTTTCTGCTACATATTTCAACAGTAAGTCAGATTGGAATTTCAGGAGGCCGTTGTTGAAGATGTGCTTGCCTCTGTTAGACCTACTCATCTATCTCCAGCTTTTTGCTCAGTGTTGGATCTGCACCAATACGCTTGAGCATTTCTTCAACTTTCATTTTTTCCAGTTCTTTCTCTTCAGGTGTCATTTTTTTGCTGGGTAGTCTTCTTTTGAGACTCAGTTTGACCTTCTTTCCCACATGTCACAACCAAGAGAAGCTTTGCCACCTCAACCGTGTGATGGAGAAAAGACTGACATGATGAAGTTAACTAAAATAATATAAACAGCAGAATCATAAATATCCATACCTTCCACCTTCTTCCGTTCAGCAGATCCTGATGCTGATGCTCCAGCTGCCTCTGTTTCTTGGGTTGATGTTGACTTCTAAACAAATAAAAAAAGAGGACAAATTAAACTGGCTGTTGATGTTTTCTTACATTCTTACTTGATTGTGTGATGTCCAATAGGAAAAACCAAACAAAACTAAACTACAATATTATTTAGATTATTATTATTTAGATTATTTGAGTTCCAAAGTTTTCTTTTATGCAAATTAGAAACTGTAAGTAACAATTTAAAGTTATTTATTTTTATCTTGAGGTGAAGAAAAAGTGTTATTTAGTTTTTAATATGTTGGAAAACAAACAGAAAGAATTGTTAAGACAAAACTGACAATTGAACCCTTGTGAACAGGAAACTGAAAGACAAACTAAGAAAGTGAAAATGAGAAGTTTGTTAAAACAGAAAACGCAGAAAGAAGGAGGAAGTTAGTTTTTGATAAGAAGTTGATAAATAAGTTTCCAAGTAGAGTCAGTGCACATTTGAAGTAAGAGGGCTGATAAAGTCTGGAGTATTTTCATTTATTTATTCATTCCTCAGTGTAACGTCGCATCAGCATCAATGGCTAGGAACGAGTTTAGTCAGATACATTCACACTGGGCCAATTTAGAGAGATCAGTTAACATAATGCATGTTTGGAATGTGGGAGGAAACCGGAGCACCCAGAGTAAAGCCACACAGACAGGGAGAACATGCAAACTCCACACAGATGAAGTCTGACGTCGGGATCAAACTGGGGATCTCTTGAACTCTGAGGCAGCTGTGCTAACCACATGTGCATTATCCTGCTGCCATGAGAGGCAACATGTAGCCATAGGATGTCCTGCACATATCGCTGATTTGTTAGTGCCCCTCGTATCACTACTAGGACTGATCGACTCCCCAGATCATCACACCAGCAGTTGGGGCAGTGTGGTGCTCCACAGCAAAGACAGGATTGAATCGCTCATCACGAGGTCTGCATACTTGAACCCGACTGTCAAATAGAACCTGAACTCATCACTAAAGACGATACGGTTCCAGTTGAATCAGTCCAAGTTTCTCATTCACTGCAGACAAATGCAGCAATCTGACATTTTTTCTGGATGCGTTTAAATTTTATATATATATATATATATATATATATATATATATATATATAGATAGATAGATAGATAGATAGATAGATATCTATCTATATATATATGTGTGTGTGTGTATAACATATATAACAATCAGTTATAGTGGTTGAAGCAGAACTGCTTCATAACTGCTATATATAGTCATTTAAACAGACATAAATTCATCATAGGTACACTTCAACTATGAGAGACAAAATGAGAAAAAAATCCAGGAAATCACATTGTAGGATTTTTAAAGACTTTCATTGTAAATTATGGTGGAAAATAAGTATTCCAATAAATTTGATTCAACTCAATAATTTGTAACATAACCTTTGTTGGCAATGACACAAGTCAAACGTTTCCTGTTAGTCTTCACCAGGTTGGCACACACTGTAGCTTTTATTTTTGGGATGTGAGCGGTGTGTTTGGGATCATTGTCATGCTGGAAGCCCCGGCCACGTTCCATCTTCAATGCTCTCACTGATGGAAGGAGGTTTTGGCTTAAAATCTCACGATACATGGCCCCGTTCATTCTTCCCTTAACACGGATCAGTCGTCCTGTCCCCTTTGCAGAAAAACAGCCCCAAAGCATGATGTTTCCACCCCCATGCTTCACAGTAGGTATGGTAATCTTGCTTGTTTGTGGGTGACCAAATACTTATTTTCCACCATAATTTACAATTAAATTCTTTAAAAATCCTACAATGTGATTTCCTGGATTTTTTGTAGTTGATTTTTAATAGTTGAAGTGTAGCTATGATGAAAATTACAGGCCTCTCTCATCTTTCTAAGTAGGAGAACTATCAGTGACTGATGTTAGAAATTCAGCCTCTCAGAAGTCAGGAGAAGGGACCATCAGCATAGGAGTTTATTTACACATACAGTACAGAGAGTCATGTATGGGTACAGCAGCGTAGATCACCATTCTGAAATACATACTTCTTAGCAAGCTTTATGTACCCTAGGTTTTACAAAAAGGGGGGTAAGAGAAAGAGGTGGGGGTTAAAGGGGTGTGATAGTTAAAGCTGCATACTTCTCTTCAATCATAGAGAAAAATAACAATAATCCAAGATTTCTCTTTAATACAGTCTCCAAATTAACAAAAAAACCCCACAGAAAGTGACTCTCCCATTCTGTGTAATTTTAACAGTAATGATTTCAAGACTTTCTTTAATGATAAGATAGAAAACATTAGGCATCAAACTCAATGCTCATCACATCACCAAACTATTCAGAAACCTTCCAGATGCAGCACTAGTGAAGACATCTGTTTAATGATCTGTAAATCAAGACTAGAATCTTTTACCCCAATTACTAATACTGAACTATCCGCACTGATCAGCTCGTCTAAGTCATCAACATGTTTATTAGATCCAATTCCTACACGTTTACTCAAACAAGTAATACCTAGTATTATAGAGCCACTGTTAGTTATTGTAAATTCATCCCTTACCTTTGGTTATGTCCCCAAATCCTTTAACTCTGCTGTTATCAAGCCACTGATTAAAAAAGCCAGTCTTGACCCTTGTGTGATATCTAATTATAGACCAATTTCAAATCTACCGTTTCTGTCTAAAATCTTAGAAAAAGCCGTCTATCAGCAGCTCTGTAGTCACCTCCAAAGGAATGATATTTATGAAACATTTCAGTCTGGCTTCAGGCCCCATCATAGTACTGAAACAGCACTAATTAGGGTACTAAATGACTTGTTAATGTCCTCAGATAAGGGATGTGTTTCTTTTCTTGTTCTGTTAGATTTAAGTGCAGCATTTGACACTATAGATCATGATGTTTTACTAAACAGACTAGAAAATACTTTTGGTGTTAAGGGATTAGCACTTTCTTGGTTTAACCTACTTAACCGACCGGTACCAGTTTGTTCATATAAATAATCTACGCTTTAAGCTCTCAAAAGTGAAGTATGGCGTGCCTCAGGGGTCAGTGCTTGGCCCGCTTTTATTCTCTCTGTACATGCTGCCACTAGACTCAGTTATTCGTAAACATGGCATTAGTTTCCACTGCTATGCAGATGATACACAGCTGTACATATCAGCCAAACCTAATGACAGCCTTACAATCAACAAAATTGAGGCCTCTGTAAAGGAAATAAAAGATTGGATGTTATTTATTTTTCTCTTAATTAACTCAGATAAAACTGAGGTTCTATTAGTGGGACCCAAGGCTGTGAGAGACAGGTTGGCTACATCTGTCCTAAATCTAGATTGGCTCTCCAGTATTGTCCAGTCCATATGTAAAAAACTTAGGGGTCACATTTGATTCAGATCTCTCCTTTGATGCGCATATTAGCAGCATCACTCAAATTGCTTTCTTCCAGTTACGTAATATCGCAAAACTTAGAAATATCCTCTCTTTTAATGATGCAGAGAAACTTGTTCATGCGTTTATAACTTCAAGGTTGGATTACTGTAACGCCTTACTTACTGGATGCTCTAGTAAATCTATAAATAAACTTCAGTTAGTTCAGAATGCAGCTGCCCGAGTGCCAACACAAACTACAAAATTTGATCATATCACTCCTGTTCTACCATCACTACACTGGTTACCAGTTAAATTCCGCATTGATTACAAAATGCTTCTTATAACTTATAAAGCTCTACATGGCCTGGCCCCACATTATCTGAGTGAACTCTTAGAGTTTTACAATCCAGCTCGTCTACTTCGTTCGCAGGGTGCAGGGTCTTTTAGTTCCTAGAATAAAAAAAATCATAGCAGGGGGAATGACTTTCTCATACATGGCCCCCCAACTATGGAATAAACTACCCACTTTCATTCGAGACTCAGACACTCTCCAAATGTTTAAGTCTAGGCTAAAGACATACTTATTTACACAGGCTTTTGGTTAGACTTAGCCTGGGATGACTCGGGTCACTGGGGCCGGCGTCTGGAGTCATGTTTGGCCTGCCGGCCTGCCTTGTCCGTTAGCCAGGAGTGTCGGGTCTGGCTGAACTGGGCTTCGGTCCTCGTGATCGTGACTCGTGCATCCTTGCCTTAGACTAAGGGCAGAGCTGGGGGTTCATAGTCAAAGAGTCTTATGGTCATCAGAGACATTGGGTTGCTGTCTTCTGCCTCCCGTGGGGTTGCCGATGTCTCATGTGATCCCTCTTGGCTGTGTTACATACCAGTTCTCCTCTTTCTAGCTATGCTGCTATAGCTAATGCTGCCGGGTCTCATGCTACACTTGGCATCAGTGATTGACATGGCATCAGTGATTGTTAATAGACACTGTGCTCTTAATCAATAACTAATTACATTTTCTGTTTTCTCTCCAAGCTGTGTTCTGCTACCAGTTCCTGCCCCACACATGATGTTGATCCGCTTCAGGTTCACTCAAGCTGCTTCCGTCATCAGCTCCAGCCCCATCATACCCAGGCCACACTGGAGGGCAGTAACCCTCACCCTGCTCCAGTTATCTGGGGGTCGAAGTGCCGCCAACAACTTCCCTGCTTGGACTCAGGATCCTAGAGTGACTGTGTATCGGACTACTTAATGCCGATGTGCATATTTCTCATTTTATTTTGAAGTATGACTCCATGACTTTATTTCATTCTTAGATTTATCATCTACACCGCCCAAGGAGGTTGGGTCCCATTTTGAGTCTTGGTCCTCCTAAGGTTTCTTCCTCATAACACTTAGGGAGTTTTTCCTTACCACTGTCGCCCTAGGCTGCTCAATTTGGGATTGGACGTTTATTAGGAGATTAATACTAAGCTTGTTAAGTTGCTTGAGACAATGCTACATTGTAAAAAAACAAAAAAGCGCTATATAAAATTAAATCTGGACTTGACTTGACTTGATAGTCAGATGCTGTGGAAGAGATGTGATGTTAGACCAAGGAGGTTGATGGATATAAAAAGGGTGGATGATGAAGGGAGACAGGATGCAAAGTCAAGAGGGTGGGGAAACAGGCTGATTTAAGAACAATAAGGCAGACGAGGGGTGTTTGAGACAGTGAATACAGTAATTCTCTCATTCCCCCTTGATTTCTCCCTAATGGAAGAATCGACAACAAAAATTTTAAGTAAAACAACAGTAAGTAGTAGTTAGAATATAGAGTAAATTCCAAAACGGTTGTCTTGCAACACCTATGTTGATGGTCAATTTAGAAGTAACCAGTTAGCCTAATGCATGTTTTGAATGTGGAGGAAACCGGAGTTACCCGGGGAAAAACCCACGCGGGACACGGGGAGATCATGCAAAAAAACTCCACACAGACCAGAGGTTGGAGGAACGAGATGGGTGGGGAGATCGAACCAAGGGTCTTGTGGAAAAACGTCTTCAAGCTGCAGGATCAAACTGAGGATCTCTGGAGCTTGAGGGACTGTTGCTAGTCAAAGACAGCCACCGTGCCGCCCAAACCATTAAAAGGTCCATTACGATTTACAAAAACAGGCCAGTGCACTATTATGTGTTGTTGAGGATTTAGGTGGACACATGTGCCTGTGGGCTGTGGGGGCCACACATTTGCACCCATATAATTATTTACATCTTATATATTGCATTTCTAAGTGTGGTTGATGTCAACGTTAGAATAAAGTTCTTTTAAGACATGGTTTGCAGGTGGTCTCAGCTAACTGAGAAAGTACAAAATGTTTCTTGCCTTGTGAAAGTGTTCACCAGTTTTGTGAAGTGTGGGTATGTGTGTGCGTAAGATTTTGATACAGAGGAATTGCTCTAACCCTTTTTTTTTTTCCGTTAACTTATGTTATTTCACATGTCATGTGTATAATTACTCAGTTATTTGTTAATGGATTAAAAGCGATTATTCAAGTGATCCTTTTATTCTGTAAGTGCTATGATGCATAAATATATTTTTGATGGTTTAAATGTTAGTTTTAAAGCTTTTACATGTCACAAGAGTAATCATTGATCGGGATTTAGTTTTAGTCTAATTATTAAGAATTGAAATAAATTATATGTAAGAAAATTAGAGACTTGATGCTGATGATGATGAAAAAATAAAAATGGGATAAATAAAGTTCACTATGCCAGGTCAGGATGACCCGAGGGGGGAGACAATGAGGAATACGGGTGGGGCGCTGGGAAAGCAAGTGTTCTAAAAGTTGGAAAACAAATGATGACATAAGGTCTGACCTTGACTGAGTGTATATAAGGGCCAGAGATTTGTGGCTCTTTGGCTTCTTCGCACCTCTGCTGTGGTGTGAGGATGTCCCTTATTGCTTGCAATAAACTTGTCTGCCTCTCCTCTGAAACTTTGATTCTGCTTGAGTGTGATTTTTGATTAAGTGATCAGCATGCATTCTGTCAAAAAACCACGACACTCCCTTAACTAAGGTGCTGTTTTTATAGTTAAGAGGTTTCCGATAATCTTTACCAAGATTCTGAGCATTTTTGACTGAACTAACCATGGTGAGGAAACAGAAGAACAAAACCAACCTTTACTTAGCTGAAATTACAGCAGAAAAGGGACACTATCAGCAGTAACACAGAATTTCACAATTTTCAATTAAAATAGCAGTTGCAAATGCAGTAACAACAGTAACAAATCGACTTATTTCCCTTCAGGAAACAACAATCAACAAATTTCCTAATACCTAACACCAAACTTCAACAACAAACTTCTCCTTTGCTTACAGAATACTACTTACAAACAGTAACAAATCAAAGTCTCTTATTCGAAGAGAGGAAAACAGTTACAAACGCTGTAACGACATACATGTCCCTCGAGTCAGAGGGGATCCCAGTTACAAAAATACAGTAACGAACATACGTCCCTTTATTTCAAATAAAGAGGATAACAGTTACTTAATGCGGTAACACGCACTTCCCTTGATTACCAAGAGGATACCAGTTACAAATGCAGTGTAACACAAAAATAGACTTCTCTCTTTGTTTAATGAGAGGATACCAGCTACACCTACACTGTAACAACACTTTACTGACTCCAGCCAAAATTTCTCTTAGGTTCGAAATGGCGTTTACTCACCGAGTAGGTTTCAGTTTGCCATCCGGGTCATGGCACCAAGTTGTTAGAAATTCAGCCTCTCAGAAGTCAGGAGAAGGGACTCAGCATGGAGTTTATTTACAAATACAGACAGAGAGTCAGGTATGGGTACAGCAGCGTAGATCACCATTCTGAAATACATATTCTTAGCAAGCTTTATGTTACCTAGGTTTTACCGAAAGGGGGGTAAGAGAAGAGGTGGGGGGTAAGGGGTTTGATAGTCAGTATGCTGCTGGAAGAGGTTGTGATTGTGACCAAGGATGTTGATGGATAAAAGGTGAGGGGAGGACAGGATGCCAAAAGTCAAGAGGTGTGGGGAACAGGAGATTTAAGAAAAAGAACAATAAGGCAGACGAGAGGGTTGAGACAGTGGAATACAGTAATTTCTCTCACTGACTAAAATAATTTTTGCCCAACTGTACAGGTCCTTCTCACAAAATTGATATCATGGAAAAGGTTCTCTAAACGAGCTATTAACCTAATTATCTGAATCAACGAATTAACTCTAAACACCTGCAAAAGATTCCTGAGGCTTTTGAAAACTCCCAGCCTGATTCATTACTCAAAACCGCAATCATGGGTAAGACTGCCGACCTGACTGCTGTCCAGAAGGCCATCATTGACACCCTCAAGCAAGAGGGTAAGACACAGAAAGAAATGTCTGAACGAATAGGCTGTTCCCAGAGTGCTGTGTCAAGGCACCTCAGTGGGAAGTCTGTGGGAAGGAAAAAGTGTGGCAGAAAACGCTGCACAAACGAGAAGAGGTGACCGGACCCTGAGAAGGATTGTGGAGAAGAGCCGATTCCAGACCTTGGGGGACCTGCGGAAGCAGTGGACTGAGTCTGGAGTAGAAACATCCAGTGCCACCATGCACAGGCGTGTGCAGGAAATGGGCTACAGGTGCTGCATTCCCCAGGTCAAGCCACTTTTGAACCAGAAACAGTGGCAGAAGCGCCTGACCTGGGCTACAGAGAAGCAGCACTGGACTGTTGCTCAGTGGTCCAAAGTACTTTTTTCGGATGAAAGCAAATTTTGCATGTCATTCGAAAATCAAGGTGCCAGAGTCTGGAGGAAGACTGGGGAGAAGGAAATGCCAAAATGTCTGAAGTCCAGTGTCAAGTACCCACAGTCAGTGATGTTCTGGGGTGCCATGTCAGCTGCTGTGTTGGTCCACTATGTTTTATCAAAGGCAGGGTCAATGCATCTAGCTATCAGGAGATTTTGGAGCACTTCTGCTGAAGAGCTTTATGGAGATGAAGAGTTCATTTTTCAGCACGACCTGGCACCTGCTCACAGTTCCAAAACCACTGGTAAATGGTTTACTGACCATGGTATTACTGTGCTCAATTGGCCTGCCAACTCTCCTGACCTGAACCCGATAGAGAATCTGTGGGATATTGTGAAGAGAAAGTTGAGACGCGCAAGACCCAACACTCTGGATGAGCTTAAGGCCGCTATCAAAGCATCCTGGTCCTCCATAACACCTCAGCAGTGCCACAGGCTGATTGCCTCCATGCCACGCCGCATTGAAGCAGTCATTTCTGCAAAAGGATTCCTGACCAAGTATTGAGTGCATAAACATAAACATAATAATCTGAAGGTTGACTTTTTTTGTATTAAAAACACTTTTCTTTTATTGGTCGGATGAAATATGCTAATTTTGTGGAATTTGTGGGTTTAGAATTGAGCTGTATGCCAAAATCATCAGTATTAAAACAATAAAAGACTTGAAATAGTTCAGTTGGTGTGCAATGAATCTAAAATATATGAAAGTTTAATTTTTATCATTACATTACGGAAAAGAATTAACTTTATCACAATATGCTAATTTTTTTAGAAGGACCTGTATATGTATATATGTGTATAATACTTTTGTGACACCATTTCCAAGCAACAAAATTCAAAATTCACTACAGTCATAGTAAATCATCATACTCTGTCGAATTTGTTGCCTTTTTGTACCATGAAATCAAAAATAAATAATGTCTAGGAACTCCAGTTGTAAATTCCAACTGTATTTACACATTAAAACTAATCTCATTAATCAAAATTTAAATAAATCAGTGAGGCTGAGCATAATCTATAGCAGCCGTCTGTCGGGCTGTCAGAAATGTGACTCTTGCATTAAAACGGTTACTATAAACCTTTGTGCTGTTCCAAAGTCACCTGATCAAAGGAGAATCCCACAGAATGGCAGGTCTAAGCAACAGGTAATTTATTTAGTATGAAGCTTTGAGACTTGAACCAGTTAATATGATTTAATCAAAATGAAAATAACACCTTACTAATTTCTGATAAACGCTTATAATTTAATGAGTAAAATCCCTGGTTTGGATAAGTAATCAGCCCTTTAGAGTAACTGTTATAAACTTGCTCAGGTACAACCAATCACCTTCCAGATCACACACCAGGCTAATGGGGGCACACCTGTCATCAACTGTACTGGTACAAGATATTTTCTGCGGCTACTGAGAGCCCGATGTCGATTCTGAAGGACTTACAGTCTGTGTGGCTGAGATAGGTCATTCTGTGCACGTGCCAACAATCTCACAAAATCTACACAAAGCTGGCAGGAGGGCAAGAAAGAGGCCATTCCTGAAAAAGTGCCACACTGAGTCGTGGAAAACTCCAATGCCATGTGGCTAGAAGAAAACTTTCTATAAGCACTGTACATACTTTTTCACAGTAAAGATGACTCACCGTCTCACCTTCCTCCACTGGCTCATGCAGAAGCCGTAAAAAGGCTCTCTCTGTGTGAAGGACCACTGCTTTATTTCCCTCGTATGCAGCCAAAATCCACTCGACTGCCTCCTTTACCTTCCCGATGACTGGAATATCGTCCATGAACCCGACCCACACTGTTTCAGATACAACTGCAGCTGCCATGTTGTTGCACTTGATCTAAAACCTACAAACACTGAAAGAGTTTTATAGGTTCCATATCGGCTACAGTTGAACCCCGCTACCTGAATGTTGTTGTGGAAAAAGGTTTGGACAGTGAATATTCAGGAAGCAGGAGTCCATTTCCTTTCTCTCTTATGGTAAAGCAGTTAAATCCAACAACTGCTTCTTGGTGAGTCATTATTTGTCAGTGAGTATAATGTAGCGGCGATATGTGAGTGACGTTTGGCTCCGCCAATCAGAGTTCAGCATCCAGCATATATGTGTGTGTTCGGACTTTCTGACTCAGTACAGTTTATGAGACCTACCGTGCTGCCCCAGCATCGGACGCTAAGATTGTTCGGGTGCTGGAGCTAGGGGGTCTAAGGGTGTACTCACACTAGGCACGGTTGCCTGAACCGGGCCAGAGTCCGAATGGGGAGGGGGGACAAACGCGCTCTGGCCCGCACTCACACTAGCCTCACACAGAAATGCCTCCGGCGCGCTTTCGTCATGCCTTCACCATGCACGCTCACGCAGCACACTTCATGGTTGTACATATGATCAGGTAATCACATACGTTTATGCCGTTCGTTGCTTTCGTTTTGTGCGCGCTGTGCTGCTGCCTCCGTAAGCACGAGATGCCGAAAAATAGTTCATCATCAGTACATTTATTATAAGGCGTATAAGGGCTGTGTGTCAGCGCGCAAAGAGAAACAAAAAGTCACATAGTAAGTACAAGCATAAAGTCCGCTGTGCAGCCAAAATACAGCGCATGGCATCGCATAATCAATGCACCTTATTATAAGGCTTATTCGGGCTGTGAGTCAGCGCGCACAAATAGAAACAAAAAAGTCACATACTAAGTACATATTAAATACAAGCAGGAAGTCCGCTGTACAGCATGATAAGGTGAAATACAGCGCGTCGCATGATCAGTGCACATTATTATAAGGCTTATTAGGACTGTGAGTCAGCGCTAACAAAGAGAAATAAAAAAGCCCTGTATAAGCAGAGTCTAATGTGCAGCATAAGAAGTTGGAACACAGTGCGCTGCATTATCAATGCACTTATTATAAGACGTATTAGGGCTGTGTGTCAGCGCGAACAAAACGAAACCAAAGAAAGGCAGAGAAGTATGTTAATGCCCGATCGTATATGTACAACAATGAAGTGCGTTGTGCTGTGTGGGCATGTCTGTGATGAGCGCGATTGCACTCACACTGCAAACGTACCGTGCTGGAGTCCAGCGAACCGCGCTCCGGCCCACCTATTTCAAGCGGGCCCCAGTGCGCTTCGTGAATCGGGCCCCGGTGCGATTGGGAGCACTCACACTAGCCAAACGAACCATGCCCGGGAACCAAACGCGCCCGGGCGCGGTTCAAATTGCCTAGTGTGAGTACACCCTAACTGTTGTAACTATACCTTGTCCTATGTATGATTTCCACACCTCCACCATCGCACGCAGCGCCGAGACGAGAAGACATTCCCCGATAGCCGGTGGCTAATGCAGGTAGTAAAGTGCGGGCGATAATAAAGCAAGAAACACGACAACTGTTGTCAGAAGTGGGATATCATCATCGCAGACTGTGGGAAGTGTTTAAACTCATTAAACGCTGAATAAAGAACATTTCAAATAAATAAAGTTCCGGGCACCGACGCTAAATTAGCATCAGAGGCTACCAGGCTAACTACATAGGCACAGGGGCGCTACCGCGACGAAGAAGCGAGGTCACGTGATCAAAACATTCCCTTCCCCAGCCAGCGTTAACAAAAAAAAAAAAAAGGAAAATGAATAAATTCTTCACTCGGGCAGAAGCTTGTGCTGCTAACAACCCAGAACAACCACCAGCCTGGCTACAGATCTTGTTAGAGCACCATACCAAACAGCTGCAGCAAATGTTGTCCCCAGTACTGACTCAGACGGCTGTCAAAGATATTCAAACACCCTAGCTGAAGCAGCCTGATGGGAATGATCAGTCACATACTGTGTCAAGTTCATCACCTATCTTAATCGAACATGACAGAGAGGTGCTTCCCACCATTCCATCTGTCCTCCCCGATTTTTCCCCAGAACTAGAGGTGATTCGGCAGCGCTCTCGCACATCAGCCCCTGTAAGACAATGGAATGTGGACGAGTCTTTAGAGCCAGCAGTGCGTAGACGTTCTACTGACAGGAGAGGTGGTGGTCTGTCACCCACTGCAACAACATCTCCAAACAGTGCCAACCCTCAGTTCCCAGGCCACAACAGGGATATGGGCATGCACAACAATAATAGCCATAATGGCAACCATGCAGCACCACGTTACTCCACATGCTGTGCCAGCTCAAAGGCCCTTGCAGCATTCGAAGGAAAGGATGACTGGGCTTCCTTCTTTATTCCCTTTGAAAGAATGGCTCAGAGACAAAATTGGACAAGCACTGAAAGAGTGGATAGACTACATGAGAGGCTGAGAGGGTCGGCTATACGTTTCGTGTGCTCGCTGCCTGAGCATGCTAGATAAGATTATGCTCTCCTAACGGAACAGCTGGCACAAAGGTATGGCGACACAGATCCACCAAACACAGCACGCCGTCGTTTAAATGAACTACGACAACAGAAGGAATCTACAGCTGAGTTTGCGGAGGAGATTCGTCGGCTGGTCACCTTAGCATATCCAGGAGTGGATCTTCAACTGCAGGACCAACTGCCAGCTGACGCATTTCTTCGGGGCCTTTGCAACCAGCGAATCGCATATGAGGTAATGAACAAAGACCCGCCCACACTGACAGAGGCCCAAAAACTTGTAGAAGCACACGAACACAATTTTAAAGCAACACTAGGCCAAGATGGAGAGCTAAGGGGAAAAGTCAGACGTATCTCCTGGGCAGATGAACCTGCTGAAACAGAAAGGTCTACCTCACTCAATGCACAGGCACCACAACGGACTACATATGCTACAGTGGACCAACTGAAGCTGCTGGTAGAGAAGGTGGAGAAACTTCAAGCTACTGTTGACGTGTTAGCCCATAAAGTGTCAGCTGGAGAGGAACCTCCCCCACGTCCAGAAGCAAGGACGGAACAACATCGTGGGAGAAGTTTTGTGCGTAAGCTAGGGGATCCCAACCACCTGAACACTTTACGATCACCAAGCCCATCCACAAGCAATAAAGGTGCATGTTTCCAGTGTGGAGAGTCTGGCCACTTTAAAAGGCAGTGTTCCCGGTCTCCTAGCCCCAAGCCGCAGGGAAACTAGAATCGGTCAGGTCCAGAGGCCAGGGCCTGGCCGGTACTCAGAGCGGCCATAATGCTAGCATTATCCCAAACAAAAACAGACCCCTTAACCCATCTGTAGTCACAGTCGGCAGAGCCACCAGTGAAGGTCCCAGTCTACAAATTCCTATCCAGGTAAATCATTTAACCATCATGTGCGTTGTTGATACAGGAGCTGAAGCCACCGTGATGTCCAGCGAAGTGTGTAAGCAGCTCAACTTAGAAAGTCAGCCAGAGAGTAAGAGAGCCTGTTTGCGAAACGCAGAGTCTGGAAAGACAATGGGTGTATTCAATGGCTATAAAGTGACACTGAAGGTTGGCAGTAAAGAGTGGGACTGGATCGTGTACATAGCCCCCATTCAGGACCCTCTCCTCCTGGGACTGGACTTCATGATTAAAGCTAATGTGACCGTACAAAGAGGGCCCAAAGTCTTCATTGGAGGTGAGCTCATGCCCAGCTATGTTAGAGGTGGACCTGAGGGAGGATATGCGATATCCCGGGTGTTGTTAACAAGACCACTGACCCTTCCTCCGCCGAGTGAGTGTGATACCTGGGGCTTCGTTGAACACCCACACCCTGAGAGAACAGCAGTCCTGGAGCCGGTTGGCCTTGCTGATGGTGTTTCCTTGGGAAGTGTCCTTGTAAACATGGAGCCAAAAGTGCCTGTCCGGTTATGCAATATATCTGCTGTTAGCACACACCTTGCCAAGGGCACTTGTCTGGGAATTCTCATCGTAACACTTCCCTTGCCTGAGATTTGCCCCAAAGACTTCTGCAAATTCCAGAACCAAGATCGAGATACTCTGAAGGCTACAAAGAGTTCCGGCCAAAGCAATCGTCCTGGTGAAGAAATACTTTTACGACAGGTACGCCGGTGCAACAAATATAATGATGTTCTAGGTCTACCAGCCCACCTACAAGAACTATTCACAGCAGCTGGCAGCGGCCTCAGTAAAGAGCAAGAAGATAAGCTGGTACACAGAGCTCGACAACACTTTCTCTGGCATGGGATGGAGGGAGACGTTAGGCTCTTCATCCAAAAATGCCCTCAGTGTCAAGCAAGCAATGCCGTAGGCCCAACAGGGAGAGCTCCTTTGCAGATGTACCAGGCTGGTGCACCCATGTACAGGCTGCATCTGGATGTTGTGGGCCCCTTTCCCATCTTCACCTCAGGCAATAAGTACATACTGGTAATAATAGACCAGTTCACACGTTGGGTGGAGGCATTCGCCTACCGGACCAGACTGCAGAGACTACTGTTCAAAAGCTTGTGTTCGAGTTTGTGGCACGATTTGGCTCACCTTTGGAAATTCACACAGATCAAGGCAGAAACTTCGAAAGTGATCTCTTTACCCAAGTGTGCCATCTGCTTAAAGTAACAAAGACCCGAACCACACCTTACCATCCATCCTCGAACGGCCAGGTTCAACAGAACCCTGCTCCAAATGATAAGATGCTATGTGGACAAAAACCAACAAGACTGGGATGAGTACCTCCCACTATTATCAGCAGCCTACCAAAGTTCACCACATGCTTGCACAGGGTTCACCCCAAACCAAATGATGCTGGGCAGAGAGGTACATCAGCCGCAAGACCTCCTGTTGCGAGTTACTCATCTTGACAGTAATAGAGCCCCACCTCCTGAGTTTGTGGAAAGCCTGGAGGAAAAGTTGGAACAAACACATGAGTTGGCGAGGGAACATCTGCGATCTGCCCAGATTAGGCAGAAGAGACAGCATGACCTCCGTGCCAAGGAGCAGCCCTACGAGGTGGGAGACCTGGTATACATAAAGGACAGCACCAAGAAGAAAGGCCTGAGTCCAAAACTTCAGCCCCCTTGGAGAGGTCCCCTACTCATAACTAAGTGCCTGGGCCCGGTGCTCTTCGAAGTCCGAGATAAAAGGGGCACCAAAATCCTCCATCATGATCGGCTACAGCTCTATACATCTGACATGGTGCCGGGGTGGATTAAACGGCTCAGACACCATTAAGCGAGGAGAGCAGCAGAGGTGCTGAACATCATGGAGACCCCCCTCTGTCCCCTGAAAAGGCAACCCAGATCTCCGGTTCCAACGTGTCCTCTTGCCATGAGTTCAGCAATGACAATGAAGTAGGCCCTTTGCCTGTAGAGACACAACAAGTCATGAAACCCCAATGCCGGATGACTGAAACTGAACCCCCGCCAAACACTGCCCCAGACACGGAAGAGAACACAGCAAACGTGCAGATCACAAGCCGAGGCCGTGTCGTGCACAAACCCCAGCGCTACCGGGAAAGTCCCTGCTAGAGACTGTTATTAGAATAGGTTGTTCTTAGTCAGGTTGGAACATTGTAGTGGTAACAGTTCAGGAGCCACAAGAGACTGTGTTATTGTAGTTAAGAGCAGCTAGTTTAAGTGCACTGTTCCATGTTTGCATTGTTGAGTTATATTTTTCTAAAAATGTTTAGATGCTGACGGGACTCAGCATGTCATTGGGGTAGTGTAGCGGCGATATGTGAGTGACGTTTGACGTTCAGCATCCAGCATATATGTGTGTGTTCGGACTTTCTGACTCAGTACAGTTTATGAGACCTACCGTGTTGCCTAGTGATGGAAATTCCTCTTTCGGCTCCCAAGTGGCTCTTTAGATATTTTGTAGCTTAATTTATTACCAAATTATGTGTAAAATGAATTACTAATGTAAAAACACATAATATCCAATGTTTGTTATTATTAATATGCTTTTTACTTATATACTCACAATGGAACACAGTAAAAAAAACCAAAGACCGATCTTAATTACAGGTCCAATCTGGTCTCAGGTCTCTGATTATGTGTATTATTTGTAAGTTTGCAACTATATACAGGGAAACAAGACATCATCTATCTCTCTCTCTCTCTCTCTATATATATACATATATGTATACATATATGTATATAGATGATGTCTTGTTTCCCTGCATATAGTTGCAAATTTACAAATAATATGAATGTAATCTTATATATATATATATATATATATATATATATATATATATATATATATATATATATATATAAGATTAGATTCAACTTTATTGTCATTACACATGTACAAGTACAACGCAACGAAATGTGGTTTAACATCTAACCAGAAGTGCAATAAACAGCAATGTGTCGGAATGTACAATAGATTAAAAAATATATAAATCGGCTCACAATCAGGAACAGGTGTTACACCGTATTCTGTAACCACCGTATTTTGTGACCACAGAGGGCGCATTATCTCCGTTAAGGTTCTTGAGCGCGCGCGTTCTGCGCAGAGTACGTAGGCTACGCCGAAGCGCTTTAGTTCTACCGCGACGCGCTTTGTTTTCTCGTTTTTGAAACATTCGGCAGATCTAAGGTTCAGAAATGCGTTTATGTGCATCTTCTGCTGTCTGTTTACTACATAACATAAACTCTACATGAATGTTTCATTGAGATTATTCTACATACTTAAAGGTCAAATAATAAAATATTGACAATCGTCTTTAATTTAAATAGCAGCACCTTTCACACAGCAGCAGTTCAAAGTAAGAACATAAAATGGAGCCCATGCAATAAATAAAAGAATAAAAGGCAAAACCAAATTAAGAAACATAATTTAAAGAACCCAACAAGGGGTAACTATTATTATCTTATAAGATACTTAAAAACAAAGGCAATGGGAATACTTGTTCATCAAATTAGATGGTAAAAAAAAACAGTATTTAAACCACAGGTAGCCAAGTATGATAGAAGTATGGTGTTATTTGATGCCTCTTCAGGCCTTCCTGAAATATGAGCAGTCCTTTCTGTTACATGAAGAAGAACGGAAAATATATGCGCTAATATATGAGTCATCAGTCCAAAAAGCTATCACTTATGACAGCTACAAACCGACTGTGTTACACCATTGCATCTACACCAAAAAAAAGAAAGATATTGCCATGCAGGTCACTCCATCAGAACATGTGACTCCACTGTCTCTCAGCAGTAAACAGTACAGGTTCAACCAAATCTTCTTAGGTGACTTCCCATCACTTCTTCTTCCCAGTAGAAACTCTATTTCATGACTGGAATGATCTAAACTGGTGTGCCATGCAGGTCACCAATTCTGACGACCTCCATCAGAATATGTGACTCCACTTTCTCTCAGCATTAAACAGTACAGGTTCAACCAAATCATTATAGGTGACTTCCCATCACTTCTTCTTCCCAGTAGAAACTTTATTTCATGACTGGAATGATCTAAACTGGTGTGCCATGCAGGTTACCAATTCTGACGACTTCCATCAGAATATGTGATTCCACTGTCTCTCAGCATTAAACAGTACAGGTTCAACCAAGATACAGATGAGAGACAGTGGAGACACATATTCTGATGGAGGTCGTCAGAACTGGTGACCTGCATGGCACACCAGTTTAGATCATTCCAGTCATGAAATAGAGTTTCTACTGGGAAGAAGAAGTGATGGGAAGTCACCTAAGAAGATTTGGTTATACCTGTACTGTTTACTGCTGAGAGACAGTGGAGTCACATGTTCTGACGGAGGTTGGCAGAATCGGTGACCTGCATGGCAATATCTTTCTTTTTTTTTGGTGTAGATGCAATGGTGTAACACAGTCGGTTTGTAGCTGTCATAACTGATAGCTTTTTGGACTGATGACTCATATATTAGCGCATATATTTTCCGTTCTTCCTCATGTAACAGGAAGGACTGTTCATATTTCACGAAGGTCTGAAGAGGCATCAAATAGCACCATACTTCTATCATACTTGGCTACCTGTGGTTTAAATACTGTTTTTTTTTTTACCATCTAATTTGATGAACAAGTATTCCCATTGCCTTTATTTTTAATTTCAAGTACCTTATAAGATAATAATAATTACCCTTTGTTGGGTTCTTTAAATTATGTTTCTTAAAAGCCCATAATTTGGTTTTGCCTTTTATTTATTTATAAAACTAGAAAACAAAGCGCGTCGCGGTAGAACTAAAGCGCTTCGGCGTAGCCTACGTACTCTGCGCAGAACGCGCGCGGAGTGCGGGTGAACAAGAACCGAGCGCGCGCGCTCAAGAACCTTAATGGAGATAATGCGCCCTCTGTGGTCACAAAATACGGTGGTCACAGATTACGGTGTAACACCTGTATTAAATATATGGATACAGTTAATCTACAGTCATTCAAAAGATTTCCATTTAACACTTCGATCAGAACTGTTTTCTATGATGGGCGGAAACGTGACTTCACAACATAAAAGTCTCCTTTTCCACCTCCTTTTCCCTTCTATTTCACTTTTAAAGGAGGCTGGCGAGCAACTTTGAGTGCATTCCCGCCACCAGCTGATCTGGAGTGTGGCCGGGGCCAGGTGAAATTCTAATCAAACATTAAACTCCAAAATTTTCAATCCTATTATGCTTAAATATGAAAAAAAAAATACAAATTACACATCTCTCGCTTAAAGACTTTTCTCCAATTTCTCTTAGCCCTACCTTTAGTGTTTCCCCCTTATCATGTTGTTTTCCTTTTTCTCAAAATGAACAATATGCTGTTTAAGCCTGGATGACCGAACCTAACTCTATGTATTCTCACAACTTGCCTCCTGTTTCCTCCTCCATGCCTTTCACTCCCCCAAAGTAGGATTACTACATAGTATTAATGGTCTTTATTTGCTCTACATCATTCCTCTTGCCATTTTCTCTCTGTATACATTTAGATTATCCCACTGCTTCCAATGTACTCTGGCATATAGTACTGTGCAAAAATATTAGGCCATTATATTTGTTGTTTTACCAATGGCATAATGACCATATTTAACATATCATCAATGACTGAACCCAAAAATTTCAAATTTGAATTCGTCACTCCATAATACTCTTTTCCACTGATCTTCATTCCCATCTGTGTGAGCTTTAGCATATCCTAGCCTCTTCATCTGGTTCCCCTTTCAAAAAAGTGGTTTCTTGGCTGCTACCCTTCCAAAAAGACCATTCCTCAAGCTTCTTTGGACTGTAGAAGGGTCAGCTTGGCATTCTGATGAAGCTCCCAGATGCTGCTATTGCTCAAATGTAAAGGGACGTCACACTAAATACTTGCCACTGTAGCTTATAGAAGCTGTTTTTTAAAATATATTTTTCCATTTTTCAATGCCACATACAATGTTCTGGTTGTATTCTAATAAAGAGATGGAGTAATAGAATAAAGCCTTAGACTAAGGGCAGAGCTGGGGGTTCATAGTGAAAGAGTCTTATGGTGATCAGAGACGTTGGGATACTGTCTTCTGCCTCCTGTGGGGTTGCCAATGTCTCATGTGATCCCTCTTGGCTGTGTTACCTACCAGTTCTCCTCTTTCTAGCTATGCTGCTATAGCTAATGCTGCCGGGGTCTCATGCTACACTTGGCATCAGTGATTGTTAATAGACACTGTGCTCTTAATCAATAACTAATTACATTTTCTGTTTTCTCTCCGAGCTGTGTTCCGGCAGTTCCAGCCCCACACATGATGTTCATCTGCTGTAGCTCCAGTCAAGCTGCTTCCGTCATCAGCTCCACCACCATACCCGGGCCACTTAATGTCAATGTGCATACTTCACATTTTATTCGAACTTTGACTCCATGACTTTAGTTTTGCTCTTAGATTTTTCATCTACGCCGCCCTAGGAGGTTGGGTCCCTTTTTGAGTCTTGGTCCTCCTTAAGGTTTCTTCCTATAACTCAGGGAGTTTTTCCTTGCCACTGTCGCCCTAGGCTTGCTCAATTTGGGATTGGACGTAGTTATTAGGAGATAATCTAAACTTGTAAAGTTGCTTTGAGACAATGCTCCATTGTAAAAAGCGCTATATAAATAGATCTGACTTGACTTGACTAATACTTCTATATCATCATTATACCATTGCTAAAACAACGGTACATCCAAGACTTTTGTACAGTATTGTACATTGATTTGAACATTGTTACACTGCTACCTGATGTGCATGCTTTTTTGCAAGCCAATAACCCTCCACACAATTTCAGGGCCGATTGGTAACCATGCAAACTTTACTCGAATGCCCACTTCTCAGTCGAGGACTCATTTAAAGCTTACTATTCATCAGGTCTAGTCTAAGTTACAGTATGATAAGTTACGCATGTAAACAACTTCAATACTAAATTAATTCACAATAACTGAGTTCGTTCTAAGTGATCTAACACTAAGTAAACCTATTTTTCATTTAAGATTGTTATTTATATTAGAAGGCAGTGCAGAGCAACTCAGATTGTGCATTTTATAGTACTCAGACGTGTGACCTATATAAAGAACCTGTATATTTGAATACTGTAGTACATCAATATAAACACTGCAAACAGAAAAGACACAGTAATACTTGTTTTTCACTTTATTCAGCATCCATGGCTATAATCACAACATGAACTAGGTCATTTTAACATAACAGCAAACCAGAAACAAGAAATTACACCAAAACAAAACACACACTTGGAATCACAAATATTCAACCCCCCCACAAAGCATTTTTCAGCAGAACACGTTCTTGCATTAAATTAAGTCAGCTGAATGATGCAGCAAATTAACAAAGGAAATTAATGATGTAGAATTTTAGAGTAGCAGGATATTTGGTTAATACTGCCATTGTTCACGGTGTTTTGCAACCATGGTGAAGACTAAGGAGCTGTCACAAAAGCCGAAATTGCACCAAAAGGACAATGGGTATTTAAAGATATCCAAGAACTTGAACTTTCCTAGAGACACCACTGAGAACATTGTGCGAAAGTTCAGAACTTGTGGCATAGCAGCAAACGTGCCTGGCCGTGGAAGAAAGCCCAACATCTTTCTTACAGAATGTCCTGATGAAAAATGGGACAAATGTGTCAATGTTAACCATAAGAAGACTTCATGGCCTTACTCCACAATGTACACCACTCTTGACCAAGAAGCACAAGACTGGAATATGCCAGAAAGAATTTGGATAGAGTAATGTTCTGGGATAAGGTTAAATGGAGTAATGAAACAAAACTGGAACCATTTGACCATATGGATCAGTGATATGTCTGGCAAGACAAGCGAGGCTTATGACCAAAAGAATACTGTCCCTACGACCAAGCACTGAGGTGGGTCTGTGATGATGTGGGATTGTGTTTATGCTGCAGGAATTGGCAGTCTTGACTGTGTGACTGGTATCATGGATTTACATGGATTTAACTGGACTTTCCAGCAAGACAAGCAAAGCTCGGTTAAGAAATCAGTCCTGGATTGTACTGGAGTGGCCTTCTCAGTCTTCAGATTTAACTCCCATAGAAAGTCTTTAATGAGATTTAAAGAAAGTAGTTAGTTAGCAAACATGGAAGCCATCAACCCTCAATGAGCTGGAAGCATTTGCACGAGAAGAATGGGCAGTGATTCCATGAGAGGTGCGTTAGAAACTTCAGCACTTACAGAAAATCGCTTTTTAGAGGTCACCAATGCAAACGGATGCTCCACAAAGTACTGAAGTACTGAATAAGAGTGCACATGGACATATGGTCAAGAGAACTAGATGTTTCTTCATTTAAACTCAAAATTATGTCAAGTTATATAATCAATTTATTTTATGTAACAAACATTTTCCTTTTGAGGTGAGGGGGTTGAATATTTCAATTGCAAGTGTATATGGTTTAAAATTTCCAGGGTCTGTAGACAGCTTTCATTGTCCTTTTTATAACTGCATTA
>JAJAGP010004839.1:0-42030 GCA_025084515.1 Ancistrus triradiatus | reverse complement strand
CTCCATGAGGATGATATGATTGAGCACATCTGGGACATCATGTCTCGCTCCATCCACCAACGTCACGTTGCACCACAGACTGTCCAGGAGTTGGCAGATGCTTTAGTTCAGGTCTGGGAGGAGATCCCTCAGGAGACCATCCGCCACCTCATCAGGAGCATGCCCAGGCGTTGTAGGGAGGTCATACAGGCACGTGGAGGCCATACACAATACTGAGCCTCATTTTGAGTTGTTTTAAGGACATTCCATCAAAGTTGGATCAGCCTGTAGTGTGTTTTTCCACTTTAATTTTGTGTCTGACTCTAAATCCAGCCCTCCATTGGTTAATAAATTTGATTTCCATTGATGATTTTTGTGTGATTTTGTTGTCAGCGCATTCAATTTTGTACAGAACAAAGTATTCAATGAGAATATGTCATTCATTCAGATCTAGGATGTGTTATTTGAGTGTTCCCTTTATTTTTTTGAGCAGTGTACTTAATCATTTATTTATTGAGGAAAATGATGCTATATTACATATTAGTGAGTGGCAAAAGTATGTGACCCTTTTCTTTTAGTGGCTGGTTTGAACTCGCCCCAACTTTATTCTTCTGTAACCATTCTTTGGTAGAACAACTTGTGTGCTTAGGGTCGTTGTTTTGCTGCCCACCTTCTTTTGAGATTCAGTTCATGGACAGATGTCCTGACATTTTCCTTTAGAATTCTCTGATGTAATTCAGAATTCATTGTTCCATCAATGATGGCAAGCCGTCCTGGCCCAGATACAGCAAAACAGGGCCAACCATGAAATCATATGGAGAGCTGTTGATTACAGGACAATACTATTTACTAATAGCCAAAACTAAAATAGCAAATTATGAGGCTTGTAATGATCCTACCAACAAATGATTGGTCATAAAATCAGTAAGGTATAAGAAAATGCTTTCCTGAGACCTGAGCCACCATTTGCTCATGACTTCTCATTATTGTTGAGGTAGGTAGGTGGGTGGGTGTGGGTGGGTGTGGGTGGGTGGGTGTGGGTGGGTGTGGGTGGGTGGGTGTGGGTGTGGGTGTGGGTCGGTGTGGGTGGGTGGGTGGGGGGGGGTGCTGGAAATGGGAAATTCACTTAGTTTTCTTATACACAAAGATCAAATCATGAAAAGACTGAAACGTTTGATGCAAAACTCAAACTAACACATGTTTGGGTTTTCAAAATCTTCCAAAATATTTTCTGTCTTGTTTTTATTGCTACAGATTAGTCATTAGTTGTTACATGAGTCCATCAGGCTCGTGTTTTGTTCTGCTCAGAGTCCAGTTTTGACCCCTATAGAGAATACTTTGTCTTTGTGTTTCAGCTACTCATTAACTTTTGGAAGCCGTTGTCATGGAGTGGAACAACACTGCTTTATCAGTTTGGGGTTTGGCTCATTTCTTTGCCCAACAATATTAGAAAATGGAGAATTAAACTTTTTGTTACTTGTAGCAACCACAAACGAGAGCGTTTACGATATTTATTAGGCTGCATAGATTCTATTTACGATTATCAGGTTTGCATTCGATAAAATACATTCCTTTTTCTGAAGTGTTAACAGTGTGCAGCAATGCATATCTTCCTGTATATATTTTTAAACAACTACATTAGATTCAGAATTGAACAAGGTCAATGAGACTGTAGATGAATATGGTTGTTTTACTGTAAGGAAGGTATTAGCCCTTCACTCTTCCAACCTTTTTCTGTTTTCTATTCATTGTTTAGTGCACAAGCAAGTGTTAAAGCGGACTTCCTGCATCCTGACCTTCAGAAAGGTAAAGCTAGTTACTGTCTCTGTAACATTAAAACCAGGATCCAGTCCAGATGAGTTTTCCCTCTAATTCTACTCTGTGCTTTTTCAGATAAGACTGATTTCCTGAAAAATGTCAGCAGAGCTGTCACTAAAAACCGTGGCCACACGGCTATGCTGGCTAAATACAGCTTCAAGATCGGACCATTGCAAGATACACCATATGGGGGGAGACGTGACATGTTTGATGAGTGGGAGCAGCTATATCTCCCAGGCCACATGTTCATGGAGGTCATCGGTGTTGGAAAACCCCTTTCAGGTCACCTACCTAAAGCTGAGATGGTGCTGATGGTGTGTGAGGACGGGAAAGTGTACGGCTATGAAGATAACCACCTACATCTGGTCGCTGACAGTCTGAAGGACCTCCTTGAACATGGTGTGAAATTTCCAGGCACCAAACAGTACTACTGTGGCCAAAGCTTTGAGGACGTGGTGAGCACCGGTTATGAGAAAATAGCTGAAATGTAGCTTCATTGAGGGATTGAGCTTTGGGTCATGTTAATGGGGTGAGGGTGGGTGTGTTGGGTACCTCCCACAGTCTAGGTAGAGCAGGGACACTATTAAAAGTGCAGGTATCTATTTAGGCCATGTCTTCAGTGTGGCAGTTGTACAGAGTTTACTGTTTAGATTACAAGCATGCCAAAAATAAGTCATGAAGGAAGAACTCTGAAAACATTTAAAATCATGATTTCATGATGTTTAAAACAGCATCACCCTGCTGAATATGCAGAATTTGACAAAACTAACAAAGGCAAAGAGGTTAAAGCTAAAGCTAGTGCTGTCTTTCTTTAGCAGTGAAGAAGTTTCAATAAGCTGGAACAAAAAAATTACTGCGTGCCTTAATTTATATTATAATTTTCGGAAAATCTGAATCTCCTGGTCAAAAAATCTGCAATCGAAATCGGCCCAGAACAATGCAATCGGTGGATCTCTACTGCAAACCCTAAATACCTCACAGATCCATATAATTATTAACCATAAATGCCCCAGCAGCAAATTGACCTTCATCCATTAATATCACCATGGTCAGGTTTCCAACATGAAAAACCAAATCCTGTACCTGACAAGAAACACCTGAAGTTAGCCCAAGTTCTTCTTCTTCTTCTTCTTCTTCTTCTTCTTCTTCTTCTTCTTCTTCTTCTTCTTATTATTATTATTAATTGCTGCCACCTTGACTGTATGTGTTGAATTTCATATGGATGGAGTTTCTGCAAATATTCTTTTCTCAATTTTTCTCATGATGAATCCAAAATGAGCCCCAGAGCTTCAACTTGGTCACTCGGCCTACAGCCGAGGTTTAATTAAATTAGAGATCCATTTGTTTGTCTTCTTAGTAAATGGAGGTTCTCTTAAAAGTCCTAAAAGTGATAAAGCGTTTATTTTAAATCTGCAGACAGAAGATGAGTGGGAGGAAGCAAAGGAATCAAACGAAGTAGTTAAGATGATGGAGGAACACAGGAACATGCTGGAGGACCTGAAGCCTTCATACCTCCAAAGTCTGAAGATCATCGAGCACTTTGAGCAACAAAAGGTACGGGCTCCTGTCTCATCACTGACCTACTGCTCTTAATCCAAACAGTTTGGGTGCTCCTGTTCAAACGACATGACTCCAAAATCTAAATTCTCTAGAGTTTCCCCGGAATGAAGAGAAAACTCCTCAAAGATGAAAGCAGTTATCTGAGATACCATAGCCTCTCTGTTAGCTGGGACCAGTCTGGCCATTCTCTGTTGACCTCCCTCATCCACAGGCGTCTCCATTCACAGAACAGGAATGTTTTGTTATACAGCTGTTCCTAATGGTGGTAACTTGGTGTGTGTCTATATACTCTGTATGAAATATTAATATAATCCAGTAGGCTTTTAATCGGGGTCCATACCTTTGTATAAGACTCTCATGGCAGTAATTCTTGGTAGAGTATTGATGTTCTAGCAAACTGTTGTGTGTTTTTGTTTCTCTACAGCCTGCTGGAGCAGCAGGAGCACAGCGAAACCCAGTTCCTGTTTTAAATTGTTGAGTGGTGATTAAGAACAATGAACTTTATCTTCGTTCTTGTGCTTTCTACAGAGAACTGATGTGAACCACAGCTTAATATTTCCCCAGCTTCAGCTCTAATCCTGTATAACGTCACTAACTTTGATGATATGTAAGAACACAAATATAAATGTGGTTCATTCCTGCACATTTTGAAGATCTGTACAAAAAAAAGAACCCCGTCTTGCATCTGGAATGGTTCCTGAACTGAAACTGAGGCTGATTTTCAATTCAAACTCCGCATTTTATAGCACTGTAGCTGCTTTTTTTTTTTGATGAGATGTTGGGTAGGGATGTGTGATATGACAATATGTCCCCTGATTACAGAAAAATGGCTATCATTTGATATTATGCTCTATCGTGTATTTCACTGTGTCGCAAAGTACAGTCTGTACAGCGTTCTTTTTGTTGTTCGGGTGGTGCATTGTTAAGGCGACACAAACAAACAGGAATGAGAGTGAATGCAGTGCATAACAGGGTCATTTCAAACAGGAGAACCCCAGCAGTTTTCAGTGGTTTGTTTATGAGACCCACTGCAAATGCATGAGGAGGGTGTATTACATTTCAGTTGTTTTGAGTGCTCTTAAAGTCCACCTTAACAGTCTCTCTCCTTCTTTATTTTGGACGTGACCATATCTTCAGCATGCAATACAGGCAGGGTGAAAATACACCGAAAACGTTCAGAATATGAATTAGATAAGACGTTTAAAACAGGATCACCCTGCTGAATATGTGGAATTTGATGAAGCTAACAAAGTCAAAGAGCAAATCAGAACCAGCCGGTCATATGTAAAAAAAAATAAACAGAAATTGGTATGGGACAAGATAATTGCACTCGGTGCATTTGAGTTAAATCGATTAGTCTTACAATTTTATATTTTGTTATATGGCATAACAATTTTCACAAAGTTTCTAAATAAAAGGAGAAATATAACTGAGTATGAGAAAGTAGCTATAACGTGTAGTGCTATAATGTGAAAAAAATCTTTATCTTTATTTTTATCATGACATGAAATGACCTATATCGTGATATGAAATTTTGGTTATAGCGCACAGCCCTGTTGTTGGGTGTATAAAAACAAAAGCCCCAGCCCACATAAGGCTTTAGTGTGATTAGCTTAGACCCACGATTCTGCAGAGCTGGATCTGAGAGATGAGCAGATATGGATCAGATCCATCCTCTAAGTGCTAACAGCTGCACTTTAAAAATCAATTCTAATGAAACTGCAGACTGGCGTCATGATGCTGCAGTTGTTGCTGTTATCCTGCTGCTGTACAATCTATTAAACAACCAGAAAGAACGAGAATGGAATGCTGTTGTACTTAGACTGAACTTCCTTCAAACTGTTTTTCTTTAAACTCTCTGCCCCAAAATCACACCCTTGGTGTTGTCACTTCCTTCATAGTGAACACTTTTACATAAAAATTGAAGATACAGGCTGTTGGTATACCTGCTGGGTATTGCTGCCTGACGCACCTCCACCAGTGCACTCTACGCAATTGTGCTCCCCTATACACCTATGGGCAGAAACGGGTCGTCAGCTGGGGACCACCAGTCACCGATGTTTCGCTCCTTTAACCCCAGTACATCTCTTGGTGGTGGAGCGATGGCAGGTATCTCTACCTGCCACCCCCTGCTGATGCCCTAGGTGTTCTGCCCCCACCCTCTATCTCTCCTCCTTAACCATAGCCAGAAGCTACCCCTCTCCGCCTCTTCTGCCAGCTCCTTGATGGCTTTGCGGCTCCTTGCCCCTGTGCAGCCGATGTCTCGCAGCAGACGGACTGTTGAGGAACCCACAAACGGGGCATGTAATGGCTTGTAATGGCTTTCCAGCCAGGCATGGCATGTAATGGCTTTCCAGCCAGCCTCCTGACACTCTGCCGCCAGGTCAGCGTACTTGGAACGCTTACGTTCATTAGCAGCCTCCATCCCCTGTTCCCACGGGACAGTTAGCTCTACCAGCAGGATGGTCTTGTATAGCATTGACCATAAAATCAGGTCTGGCCGGCGCGATGTTTCCACTATCTCCCTAGGAAACTGGAGCTGCCTCCCCAGGTCAACTCTCATGGTCCACTCACCACCGGGTGAGATGAGTCTTGGTGTTGCTCTCCGGAGGGAGGGTTTGGGGTTCTCCCCAGCTCTTGCAAAGGCGATGGGCGGTCTCGCCAAATCCGGAGGTTCGCTGTTGGCCTGTTGTCTGCATGCCTCTGCCACCTCTGCCAGCTTTTTCAGCACCAGGTCATGCCGCCACATGTAGCGGCCTTGAGATAGTGCGATCTTGCAGCCTGATAGGATATGCTGGAGGCCTGCATTGATGGTGTTGCACAGGCGGCAGCTTTCCTCCACGCCAAACCATAAGTGGAGGTTTCGGGGACAAGGCAGGGTGTCATAGGTGGACTTGATAAGGAAGCTGAGTCTGGCCTGGGGGATCTTCCACAGGTCAGCCCATGACATGGGCCTTTCTGTGACGCCTTCCCAGGTCATCCAGCCTCCTTGACGGCTTTGACACACTGCTTTGACACGTAGCCGGTCTTGCTCCGTCCTGGCCACTCCTGCCACCACCATGGCTCTTCTTTGTTCCTTGGAGGCCTTGGACCAAAAGAGGGGTGCCTCACCCCTGCCCAACCCTGCTCGACCCTCCTGGACTCATCCAATGACCTCCCGGTGTTTCAACCTACTGATGGCCATGTCAACCTCCTCCTGGGCTTTCCACTTCCTCCCTGTTTGCACTTGGAAGCCAGCTGCTCTCACTAGCTTGTCAGTGGAATCCCTTAGCTCCAGCACCAGTCGGGCCCTTTTCTCCTGCCTGTATCCCTGTCTGATAGATTGGAGGAGCATTTTGCAGCATGTTTCCTCTCCGAATAGCCCCACGTCCGAAAGGCATCTCGGCAGTCCCAGCCACTTCTTGATATAAAGGTTTGCTAACCTGTCCATCTTATCTGCCACTGATGAGGGAACTTCACACATTTTCAGCGGCCACGTTACCCTTGGATACAGTATGAATGGGTAGGTCCATACTTTGTACTTGCCAGGGAGCTGGCTCTCGCTGATTCCTTGCCAAGCCATCGGCAAGCCGCTTCCTCACTGCATCCCCCATCTGCTTGTCGGAGAGGTCTGCTGTGTAGGTCCGCCCGAGGCTACGGACAGGTTGACTAGCCAGCAATGGGATCTCCTCGCCCCCCGCAACAAAGATGGTACGGTCGCTCCTGACCCCTTTCCTTAGGGACAGGCTACGTGACTTTGCAGGTTTGATCTTCATTCTTGCCCAGCCCACAAGCTCGTCGATCCGCTTCAGCAGTCTCGCCGTGCATGCTGCTGTCTGGAGGATGGTGGTGACATCGTCCATATAACCTCTCACTGGTGGCAGCCTTTGTCCAGATGGTAATTTCACCCCTCCCGCCATCCTCCTTGCCCCTATTAAGATGACTTCAAAGGCTGTAATGAACAGATTGAGGGAGATTGAGCATCCCATGGCAATACCAAATTCCTGTCGTTGCCAGCTTGTGGTGAAATCTTGATGGGTACAGCACATCTGAAGGTCTGCAAAGTATCTTGACACCAGGGTGCGAATGCAGACGGGGATATAGAAGAATTCCACGACAAAATCGATGAGTTGGTGGGGAACTGACCCCATTGGCGAGGTCTAGCCAGACTACATGCAGGTCACTTTTCTCTCTTTTTGCTCGCTGGATCTGCTCCCATATTATTGCCGAGTGTTCCACGCACCCTGGGAAGCCTGGCACCCCGGGCTTCTGGCAGCTGGTGTCGATGTACCTGTTGTTTGTAAGATAGCTGGTCAACCTCTTGGCAAGGATGGCAAAAAAGATCTTGCCTTCGACGTTCAGGAGCGCAATACTTCTGAACTGGCCAATGGTGGTGGAGTTCGCCTCCTTCGGGATGAAAACAGTGGCTGCTCTTTGCCACTCTGACGGGATGACTTGGTTCTTCCAGGCCACTCTCAGGAGCTTCCATAAGTGTTTCAGGACCCCTGGGCAGTACTTGTACAACTTATAGGGTAACCCGTTGGGGCCTGGGGCTGAGGCTGCTCTTGCTTTCCGAACAACCTCTGTTGCCTCACTGAGCTTGGGCAGAGCAGTGTCGAAGAGGTGAGATGGGGGTCTGGGCGAGGAACATACCCTGGCGGTCCTAGCGGGGTTTGTCTCGCTGAGTCACTGTAGAGCTCCTTGAGATAGTTCTCAAGCTCTGACTGACTGATTTCCAGCTTCCCACTCCTCTTATCCTCGAGCAGCCGTCTTGCATGCTGGTAGGGGTTCCTGAAGAAGCTGCTTCTCTCCTTCTCCTTCCGCCTTCTGCGCCTGCGGATGCGCTCTGCCCTCCGCAGGCTGGCAATGCTTTTTTTCACCTCCTCCCACAGAGGCTTCAGGCCCTCCTTCTCCTCTGAGCTCGCCTTCCTCCACTGCTTTCGAAGGTGACGCCGCCTCTTCACCAGTGCCTCGATCTCCCTCTCCCTCCTCCCCTTTTGCTTTGGGCCAGTGCTCTGCTTTGCTGCCAGTGTCCCAAGCCTGCCTCTGCATTCCTCATACAGTATGTCCCCAATGCTGTTCAGCTTAGTCTCCACCTGTCCACATAAAGAGTGTTCCAGGATAGCACTGAGGTCCTTGTCCAGCTGCTGCCACACTGCTGTCTCGTTCGCTTTTGGCCATTTGACTGGTTGTCTCTGCCCTGGAACTTTCCTTTCCGTCCTCAGTTCTGGTTCTTGGCTGTCTGGATGTAATGGTGTTCTGGGGTCAGTTGGTGTTCTGGGGATGTTATCAGCGTCACCTTCTGACAAATCAGGGTCAACCAGGGTCCCTCCTACCTCTGCCACCTGCCTTCCCTCCGCAACGTTGGATCCCTCAGCTCTGTGGTTTGCGACCTGGCTCTGGGTTCCTCTTGTCTGACCTGCAGCTGCAGCGCAATGTTGCTTTTGGGCTCCCTCCTCACACCTCCTCCTTCCCTGGTGAATCCTTAACCCTCTGAAGGTGGTCACCTTTTCCCATCCACACCTGCATCTTCTCATAATCCTACACTCGTTGCCTGTGTCCGTTCTGGTCGTTACCAAAGAATCTGTCTGGTTTGGCCCTTCTTCCACCCCGCCTCTCGGAGGGCCTTCGGGTTGTTTTCTTTTATACATATAATTTCATACATACACGTTGCATGTGCATTAATTTAGAACTTATATCATACAATTTACTAAAAATTCATAAAAAAATGTTCAATCAAGGAACAGAGAAAAAAGAGATCTGAGGAGCATGGAAAAAGTTGCTGATGATCATCAGGCTGAAAAAGGTTACAAAACTATCTCTAAAAAGTCTGGACTCCATCGACCAACAGTCTGACAGTAATTAAAGCTCTTTCTCACATTGGTTAATGATGTTTATGAATCTAACATCAGGAGAACACTGAACAACAACGGTGTGCAAAGCAGAGTTACAATGAGAAAGCCACTGCTCTCCAAAAATAACATTACTGCCTGCTTGTAGTTTGCTAAAGATGATGTAGACAAGCTGAGAGGTTAGTAGAAACTTTTGTGGACAGAAAAGATTTTTTTTGTTTAAATGAGAAATGTTGTCTGCAGAAAGGAAAGCGCTACATTCCAGCATAAGTACCTTATTCTTTCTGTGAAACGTGGTGGTGGTAGTCTCAAGAGAACGTGGGTGTCAGGTATTTAGCGGAAGGCTGACTGTGGTTTTGGCTTGGGATTCAAAAGGACCATGTAAAAGCCCGGGCCTTGATCATTTTACCTGGCTTCTCTCCTCTCCTAATATGCATTTCTATTTTGGTATAATTCTGAGGCTCCTTATTTCTAATATGTTACTGTTTTAGGCTACCTTTCTCTGTTTCCCTGACTTCTGCCACATATAACTTTTAGAACCGATTACTCTGGTGACAGTGACAACCACATCTTTGTTTTATCATTTGACTGTTAGAATCGACTGTTCTTTTAACAATGACAATTTTTCTCTCACACCGAAATCTACGTCCCCATACACCCATGACTACATGACTTACCTTTAACAGTTCACACGCACACAAAGTCCTTTCTCACTGTATAAATACTTTCTTCTTATCTGTAGTAAATCAGAAGACTCTGAGTCCTCTTGTGTGGCTTCTTGTCTTTCCCAAGCGCTTGGAATGAAAACCTGAGAGCTCACTCCTCATGTCTTCGGCTTCATCCAACTATTATGACCTTACAATTTGGTGGAGAATGTAAGCAACTCAGTATGTAAGTGACTTTTACTTCATTTATCTGCTGGGTTGCCAATATTGTTTTAGTGCATTCTGCTGTCAATCAAGGACTTGTTCGGGAATTGGCACGCTTGAGAGAGAGAGAGAGAGTACTGTTCAGGACCAGGCGATACTTCTCCTGTTAGAGTACTGTTTGGGACAAATAATAATCCTAAACGATTGCTCTTTTGAACTATAGGTTTATTCTGAGACCTTACATAGTCACATAGTCTTTTGATATTTAGCGTTATTTCTTTTATCTTTCCACACCCAGTCTCACTGAACTTTACTCAGAAATCCTCTGTTGCTTTAGTACCTCCTCCTTACTGATCAGCCTACTTCCTCCTGCTTCACATAGAGAATAAAAGCAAGAGCAGAACAGAGGCAGTTTATCGTCCCTCAAGATGGCTGCGGTAAGAATCTTCTAAACCTTTGCAGCTCATTTTCTGAATTCTGTTAATAATGTGCTTTTTTGTTTCCTTTATATAGAAGCAAAAACTTACGAAAGAGCAAAGGTAAGATATGAGATTGTATGTTTTAGACTTTGCTGGTGTATCAGGTGGCATGTCTTATGTGTATAGAGTGTAATGTAGTATCAGGTCATTAGTCTATACTTGCATGTTTCCCCAAATCTGTTATGGTTTTATGTGAAACTGCATTAAGTCACCCTTAACTGCTACACGGTTGCCGTGTCTGCTTTTTTAAAGCAACTTTTGACTTGTTATTCTGTTAATTCACTTACAAATATTAGTAGTCATGGTTTGCAGGGTTTGTTTGAGCTTGTGTCCAAAGTGTCTTAAGTATTTTCTTATGTGTTTGGTCCCTGATTATTTCTCTCTCCACTATACAGTGGGGCAAAAAAGTTAGTCAGCCACTGATTGTGCAAGTTCTCCTACTTAAAAAGATGAGAGAGGTCTGTCATTTTCATCATAAATACACTTCAACTATGAGAGACAAAATAAGACAAAAATCCAGGAAATCACACTGTAGGATTTTTAAAGAATTTAATTGTAACTCATGGTGGAAAATAAGTATTTGGTCACCCACAAACAAGCAAGATTTCTGGCTCTCACAGACCTGCAACTTTTTTAAGAAGGTCTTCTGTCCTCCACTCATTACTTGTATTAATGGCACCTGTTTGACCTTGTTATCTGTATAATAGAAACCTGTCTACAGCCTCAAACAGTCAGACTCCAAACTCAACCATGGCCAAGACCAAAGAGCTGTCGAAGGACACCAGGAAGAAAATTGTAGACCTGCACCAGGCTGGGAAGAGTGAATCTACAATAGGCAGCAGGTTGGTGTTGAATAAATTCAACTGTTGAGCAATTGTAAGCAAATGGAAGACATACAGACCATTGATAATCTCCCTTGATCTGGGGCTCCACGCAAGATCTCATCCCGTGGGGTCAAAATGATCATGAGAACATTGAGCAAAAATCCCAGAAAACTACAAAAACAAAAGAACTACCCTGAGGGACCTATGAATGACCTGTAGAGAGCTGGGACCAACGTAACAAGACTACCATCAGTAACACACTACGCTAAGAGAGGGGGACTCAGATCCTGCGTAACCAGGCGTGCCCCCCTGCTTAAGCCAGTACATGCCCAGGCCCGTCTGAAGTTTTGCCAGAGAGCATATGGATGAATCCAGAAGAGGACTGGTGGAGAATATTGGGAGATGAAGCTAAAATAGAACATTCTTGTAAAAAACTCAAACTCGCCATGTTTGGAGGAAGAAGAATACTGAGTTGCATCCTAAGACACCCATACCTACTGTGAAGCATGGCGGTGGAAACACAGACAAGAGACAGATAGATAGATACTTTATTGATCCCAGACGGAAATTCATGCCTTGGGGCTGTTCTTTCTGCAAAGGGGACAGGACGACTGATCCGTTTTTAAGGCAACAATGATCAGGGCCATGTATCGTGAGATTTGAAGCCAAAACCTCCTTCCTTCAGTGAGAGCATTGAAGATGGCACGTGGCTAGGTCTTCCAGAATGACACTGATCCCAAACACACACTGCTCGGCAACGAAGGAGTGGCTCTGTAATACAAAGCATTTCAAAGTCCTGCAGTGGCCTAGCCAGTCTACAGACCTAAACCTCATAGAAAATGTGTGGAGGGAGTTGAAAATCCGTGTTGCCCCAAAACATCACTGCTCTAGAGGAGATCTGCATGGAGGAATGGGCCAAAATACCAGCTACAGTGTGTGCAAACCTGGTAAAGACTTACAGGAAACGTTTGACCTCTGTCATTGCCAACAAAGGTTATGTTACAAAGTATTGAGTTGAACCAAATTTATTGACCAAATACTTGTTTTCCACCATGATTTACAATTAAATTCTTTAAAAATCCTACAATGTGATTTCCTGGATTTTATTTTCTCATTTTGTCTCTCATAGTTTAAGTGTACCTATGATGTAAATTACAGTAAAGTCTGTAAACATAATATTGGTGTTGGGATTATTTTTGTTATTGTGAAAGTGGTCTTAACTTTGTCTCTGTGTGGTATTAAAACAGTTCTAAATGTATTATTTATTTATTTATTTATTTATTTAATATTTTATTATTTTATTATTAATTATTTATACCTGCATATATCCTGTTTTAGGATGTGTCCTATTCCTTATTGAATGTAGGGAATAGGGACAATGCTCCTTGGGTTGGCTCCAAGCTTAAGAAAGGAGGAGCTTTTATCAGCAGCATTGAAACATATCGTACAGTGATACTGCTGTCTTATTTATTGAATGCACAAACATTTCTGTGTGAATAACATGATGATCTGTGCATTTATCTGTCACATATGTTCTTTTCACAGGATTGCACTTCGTCTGAAGAATGATCGATTCGTTCATAATGCTGTGAAGCTCTTTGTAAGCGCTACAACAGTTGAAGCATTATTATGTCAGCGTGATGGACATGCGAATCATAAACACACACTGGAGAAGGTAGGCCTGTGTGGGGTTCGATTCCAGGATGTAGTAAATCTTATATACACTCACTTGCTAGTACCGTGTTGGACCCACTTTTAATTGTTCATGTCAAAAATTAAACAAAGTGCTGGAAACATTCCTCAGATATTTTGGTCCATATTAATAATGATAGCATCACACAGTTGCTGCAGATCTGTCGACTGCACATCCATGATGTGAATCTCTTTCCACCACATCTCAAAGGCTTATTCTCTATTGGATTGATTTCTGGTGATACTCATTATCATGTTCATGAACCAGTTTGAGATGATTTGAGCTTTGGGACATGCTATCCTGCTAGAATTAGCCATCAGAAGATGGTACAATGTGCTTATAAAGGGGTGCACATGGTCAGCAACAATGAGTGGTTATTTGAGTTACTGTTACATTTCTATCAGTTTAAACCAGTCTGGCCATTCTCCCGTTTTCACTAGAGAACTGCTCTCACTGGATATTTTCTCTTTTCGGACCATTCTCTGTAAATGCTAGAGATGGCGCTGTGTGTGGAAATCCCAGTAGATCAGCAGTTTTTGAAATAAAAGCACCAACAACCACTCCACGTTCCAAGTCACTTAAATTCCTTTGCTTCCCCATTCTGATGCTCGGTTTGAACTTCCGCAGCTTGTCTTGATTATATCTACATGCCTAAATGTACTGAGATGCTGCCGTGTGGTTGGCTAATTAGATATTTGCGTTAATGAGCAGTTGAAGAACTGTACCTAATAATAAAAGTGATGAAACACCACTGCTCTAACACCAGTCAAGTGAATTTCTCTTGTTACTTAAATTGGTTCATATTTATATTTGGGGATTTACTCACTTAAGCATCAGATAAACCAATCCACAGATCAATCTGCTATTAGCAAAGCTATGAATTTTACCAACAGACCAGAGACAAACACTGTGTGCTTATGTTATTTTTCTCTGCAGATGCTCCACAGCATCCTGTTCATGGGGAACCTTCATGACTCAATCTACAGCCCACAGCAAATATTTAATGAGCAAGACATTCTTAATGAAACTATGGAATCGTTCCCAAAAGCATTTGATGAATACAAAACACACGTGCCTCTAAAGACGCCATTCTCCTACTTTCTGGAACTGGTTAGTAAAGCATTCATATTTAATGAAGTAAAGCTTTGTTCCAGTTATTTAAATATCTTCGTCCTGATCCTTACTTTAGTTGTGCTGTGCTTTAATTGCTTTTCAGTGACATTAGATGTTTTATTTTGTTTGTTTTGCATTTTCCCAGGTCGTATTACTCCATGGTGAAACCAATGAAGCCAACGTGAAGCAGAGACTGTCTGAAACATTAGAGCAGTGTGAGAGATCAGGTGATGGATACCCTCTCATTTCAATAGTCATATGTATCTGTAAGAGTGGTGGTTCCAGATATTATGGCGCTTCTCTGTCGTGTGAAGATGACATAGTCAGAGAGATCATGACCGCTGTATCCTGTGTGAATGAATGGCATCGCTTTGTTGCATCTGTTGTAACATCTGTGTTCCCCGTACCTGCTGGAACACCTCGTAAAATCAAACTTCCAGATTCAGTTGTGTGTACAGCCTATGCAGTGGAGAACATGGAGGAGAAACCTCCTTGTGAGCGCTGTGTTCAGCTTTACTCTCTGCCACAAAGCCCAAAGAGTACTCCAGAAAATGAACCTGGCAACTGTGCTGAGACAGAGGCAATCAGTAACCTGCTGAAGGTGGAACATAAAACATGCCAAATCATAGGAGGTCCATATGACCAACAGGAGATAAAGCAAAGAATGGAAAATCCTTTTAACCAAAAGGTAGCAGAGAGGATGAAAAAGAGAAAAACCCGGTCTATGTATACCATTGACACTGTGTATAAATAAGTAGATTTTGAAACAGCTTAGTTTAGAAAAGAAGAGTCAGTATGATGCTCTAATTTCAGTCTCTTTTGTCCCACATCATCCCCCATAACCTCTTAGGCATTTGAGGTGTGTGGTCTGTTTTTGTTTTTGCAAAGCTGTTTAACCTTCTTTCAACTTTAACTTTTAACTTTTTAATTTGAACTTTCTTAATGAAACTGAGATCTGTTCAGTACAAGAAGTTTCATAATTGTCTTAACTGATTCGTCTGAAATAAAACATTACTTGCTTTTAATGTGGTTTCTTATTCATCATCATTCTGTCCACTCTATGAGATTAATAATGCATAATGCATACACTGTAGAACTGCGACAGGACCACATATGATGGTAAAAAACTCTGAACAGAGAATTGCTTTAAAGCTTCATTGTTCATCAGATTAACTTAATACTGGCTGATGAGTTAGTTTGTGGTACTGAACCAAGTTTGTGAGAATGTGCAGTGATGATTTACTGCTGCTCCTCATTTTTGAATGTTTTCAGATGTTTTCTCCTGAAGTTAACAGATATGCAGGTCCTAGAACTATGGTCTACATTGATATTTCAGTTAGTCCCACAAGAGCTTGAAGACATCGCTTTGAAGAGGGTCAGAATTATAGCAGCAGTTAGATCTGACTGATTAATGCTGCACAGTTCATTATCTCTTTCAAATATTCCAGAGACTCACTAACACTAGATTCCCTGAAATTTCATGATACTGAGGACATCCTCCACCTTCCGAAACAATGGGGGCATTAGTTGAGGGTACCAATGGGACCAATGTAACAAGGCTACCATCAGTAACACACTACGCCGAGAAGGACTCGGATCCTGCAGTGCCAGGCGTGTCCAGGCCTGTCTGACATTTGCCAGAGAGCATATGGATGATCCAGAAGAGGACTGGGAGAATATCATGTGGTCAGATGAAACCAAAATAGAACTTTTTGGTAAAAACTCAACTGGAGGAAAAAGGATGCTGAGTCGCATCCCAAGAACAACATACCTACTGTGAAGCATGGGGGTGGAAGCATCATGCTTTGGGGCTGATTTTCTGCAAAGGGGACAGGACGACTGATCCGTGTTAAGGGAAGAATGAATGGGGCCATGTATCGTGAGATTTTAAGACAGAACCTCCTTCAGTCAGTGGGAGCATTGAAGATTGAACGTGGCTGGGTCTTCCAGCATGACAATGATCCCAAACACACCGCTCGGGGCAATGAAGGAGTGGCTCCGTAAAAAGCATTTCAAGGTCCTGAGTGGCCCTAGCCAGTCTCCAGACCTCAACCCCATAGAAAATTTGTAGAGGGAGTTGAAAGTCTAAAGGAGATCTGCATGGAGAAATGGGCTAAAATACCAGCTACAGTGTGTGCCAACCTGGTGAAGACTTACAGGAAACGTTTGACCTCTGTCATTTGCCAACAAAGGATATGTTACAAAGTATTGAGTTGAACCAAATTTATTGACCAAATACTTGCTTTCCACCATGATTTACAATTAAGTTCTTTAAAAATCTTACAATGTGATTTCCTGGATTTTATTTTCTCATTTTGTCTCTCATAGTTGAAGTGCAGCTATGATGAAAATTACAGACCTCTCTCATTTTTCTACATAGGAGAACTTGCACAATCAGTGGCTGACTAAATACTTTTTTGCCCCACTGTACATATGTAAATGCATGGAGTGTCTGGAGTTATATGCACTGTATGTATTCACCATGGGCAAATCTTGCACTCACTGTACACTCATGAAAACTTTACAAGTCATGCACAGACCCAGGCCACTTTGCTTCCATGTTGCTGATGATGTGGGCTGTATCACATATGATCTTCATACTGCAGAACAGTAATTAACTGCAGTGGCTGTATTGTGATTTGTATTTCGTTTGTATTGCAAAATTGCTATTATTTGAGCCTACCTGCACATTAATGTTGTGGGAAAACTTCCTATTCACTTAATCTCCTTCATTTAGCAAAGAGCGCCATCTATGCAGTCAATCACACTTGGAAACCCTAAAATCATATTAATATTAAAATCATGTTAACTGATTCAAGTCTCAAAGATTCATACTAAATAAATTTATTGTTGTTTAAACTGATATCTGAAATTGAAATTATCCTGGCTTGGCTGCGTGAGTTGCAGCAGCGCGATTGCGCATGCTTCAGCCCTTCGCGGGCTTTCTATGGTTAAGTGGCGACACCTGCAGTTGAGCCACCTTTGGGGCTCTCTCAGTGTCGCTGCGTTCCAGGAATTCCATGTGCACCCACGTGATCCTTTCATGCACCCGGCTCAAGAAACAAAAGAAATCCCATGTACATAAAAAAAATAGCAATGACGAGCAATACGGGGAGAACAACAACAACAAAGAATGACAACAATGAAAACACAGCAGAACACGCAGACGGGAAGAGGAGAAGGCTAACACCGGCTAGGGAAAACTACGGAAAGTGATAACCGGCTAGGGACACTACGGAAAGCTATCGCTGGCTGGGGAAGCTACGGAAAGCTAAACTGGACAGAGAAGCTACAAGAATTAACTACCGGCTAGGGAAGCTATACCGGTATGAGAAGCTACAAAAAGTAACTACCGCATAGGATGGTCTATGGGTGATCTTCTGGAACACCAACGGTTTGAACAAAGCTGTTAAAATGGGTAAGGTTTTCTCTCAACTCAAACACCTCCAGGTCGATGTAATATTTCTACAGGAAACCCACCTTAGAATCTCATAGATTCATCGCATAAAAGCTCTGGATAGGCCATCTTTTTCATTCTAAATATTCCGTTCGGGCGAGGGGGGTGTCCATTATTATTCACAAAGACGTTGATTTCGACCCCGCAGTTGTAATCTCAGACCCAAACGGCCGTTTTGTGATTGCCTCTGGTGTCCTGCGAGGCCTCCCGGTAACTCTGGCCTTTATCTATGCTCCTACAAGTTTTTTCTGAGCCTTCCTAATTTAGATACCCACTGCCTAATTATTGGATGTAATTTCAATTTGGTGCATGATACATTGCAGGATAGATCCTCCAAACGTATAGTGATGTCCAAAGCTGCAAATCGTGTATTGCACTATACATTTGCAGAATTTAGCAGACGCCCTTATCCAGAGCGACTTACAAAAGTGTTTTGTAATCTTCCTAGGAGACAGAACCTCATATTAGTACAAGTAAACAATAGCGCAAGTACACAATCCAACTACAACCTGCTCGTTTCTGGTGTAGAGTTTTTTTTTTTTTTATTCACCCAAGTGCTGGGTGAAGAGGTGAGTCTTTAGTCGCCTCTTGAAGACAGCAACAGACTCAGCCATACGGACATCCAGTGGAAGTTCATTCCACCACCTGGGTGCCAGGATGGAGAAGAGTCTTGAGGCTTGTCTTCCTTTAATCATACGTGGAGGCTCCAGTGGAGCCAAGCTCGTATCTCGGTGCGAGGTACAGAACGTGATTTGATCAGAGCTTTTAGGTAAGATGGTGCCGTTCCATTCTTGGCTTTGTAGGTGAGCGTCAAGGGAACCCCTCTGCAGGAATGAAAAGCAGTTCTGTTTTGCTGTGGTTTAGCTTCAAATGATGAGCTGACATCCACGATGAGATGCTCTCCAGACATGCTGAGATACGTGTGGAGACCTGTACAACTGGTGGATCAAAAGAGACAATGAGCTGAGTATCACAACAGTGATAGGAGAAGCCATGAGAGGTTATGATTTCTCTGCTCTTTCTGGGGAGGGTCGGCAGAACACAAGGTCGAGAACGTTGCCTCCCTTGTGTGTTGGAGGACTGTTGTTAAAGGATAGGTTGAAAGATAACAGGAGAGGAAGGAGACTGGAAGACTGGAGCTTGTCAGATGGGAGATTGAAGTCACCAAGCAGGATCAGGGGAGACTCGTCTGAAGGGAAGAAACTCAGAAGACCATCCAGTTATTCGATAAACTCACCTAGAGGGCCAGGTGGTCGGTAGACAATGATATGCAGGTTAACGGGGAGTGTAACGGTGATGGCATGGAATTCGAAAGATGAGATTCCAAGGTGAGAAAGTGCTAGTGACGAAAAAATCCACTTCTTGGATAACAGCAAACCTGTGCCACCACCTCTTCTAGACTTCCGTGGTGAGTGGGAGAAGGAGAAGGCAGAAGACAGAGCTGCTGAAGTAGCTGAGTTCTCAGGAGTAATTCAAGTCTCAGTTAGTGCCAGGAAATGGAGGGAGTGAAGTAACACAAAAGCTGAGATGAAGTCAGCTTTCTGGACAGCAGACTGGCAGTTCCAGAGCCCCCCAACCACCTCTGTACCAGATTGTGGTAACCATGGAGGGTAGATAAGATTGCTGGTGCTGCAGCCACTGTGTAGTTTACGCTGCTTTCTGGGTCTGTTGGATATATGAACAGAGATTGGCCAGTTACACATGTTAGCAAGGTAAATTAATCAAATGTATAGGAAGTAGTGATATGTCGGTCGCGACCGATCCGGCTCTTTGAAATGAACGACGGGAGCCGGTTCCTGATTGGGAGCTGATTGGGAGCCGGTTGTGAGCAGAGAGAGAGAGAGAGAGAGAGAGAGAGAGAGAGAGAGAAATAAATTAAGCTACAAACAATCTAAAGAGCCACTAGGGAGCCGAAAGAGCCGGCTTTTTTTAGTGAGCCGAGCCAAAAGAGCCGGAATTCCCATCACTAATAGGAAGCAATTCAGAAAGTTAGAGAAACCAAGAAATAAGTGATAATTAGCCAAAGCTGATTTGAGATTCAGAGTCTTGACGGAGTAGAGCAGGTCACAGGAATAGCAGCAGGATGAGGATTCCTAACCGCTACAGACAGCACTGAAACTAGCAGATCTAAGCAAATAGTCTACTTAAACAACAGCTTACCTTACCAAACTTAGGAAGAATCTAGGAGAGTCACAAAGCAAGTTGATTCTTCAAGTGCAGTCACCCTGACTATATACACACACACCCACACAAGCCCTGCCCACAAGTCACACATTAGGCTAGTTAAGCAGTTACCTACAGCACTGAAACTAACAGATCTAAGCAGATCTAAGCAGTCTACTTAAACGTCAAGTCAAGTCAAGTCAGATTTATTTATATAGCGCTTTTTACAATGGAGCATTGTCTCAAAGCAACTTTACAAGTTTAGATTATCTCCTAATAACTACGTCCAATCCCAAATTGAGCGAGCCTAGGGCGACAGTGGCAAGGAAAAACTCCCTAGTTCTAGGAAGAAACCTTGGGAGGACCAAGACTCAAAAAGGACCCAACCTCCTGGGCGGCGTAGATGATAATCTAGGAAGTGGCGAACTAAAGTCATCGGAGGTCCAAATTCTCGAATAGAATGTAAGTATGCACATCGACATTAAGTGGCCGGGTTAAATGTGATCAATCTAAGAGCGAACTAAGTCATGAGTCAAATTCGAATAGATGTGAAGTAATGCACATCGACATTAAGTGGCCCGGGTATGATGATAATCTAAGAGCGAAACTAAAGTCAGGGAGTCATGCTCGATAAAATGTGACGTATGCACAGTGGAAGCTCCATCAGATGTACATCTTGGTGTGGGGCCGGAACTGCCGGAACACAGCTCGGAGAGAGAAACCGAAATGTAATTAGTTATTGATTACGCGAGCACAGTGGTCATTAACAATCACTGATGCCATTGTTCAATCACTGATGCCAAGTGTAGCATGAGATGAGACCCCGGCAAGCATTAGCTATAGCAGCATAGCGAGAAACCAGAAAATGGGGAACCTGTAAGGAAACACAGCCAAGAGGATCACATGAGACACTGGCAACCCCACGGGAGGCAGAAGACTGCACCCCAACGTCTCTGATCACCGTAAGACTCTTTGACTATGAACCCCCAGCTCTGCCCTTAGTCTAAGGCAAGGATGCACGAGTCAAGATCACGAGGACCGAAGCCCAGTTCAGCCAGACCGCCCACTCGACACTCCCGGCTAACGGACAAGGCAGGCAGGCCAGACATGACTGCAGGCAGGCCAGACATGACTGCAGACTCCGGCCCCAGTGACCCAAGCCATGCATCCCGGTCTAAATCTAGTCAAAAACCTGTGTAAATAAGTATGTCTTTAGCCTAGACTTAAAACTTTGGAGAGTGTCTGAGTCTCGAACGAAAGTGGGAAGTTTATTCCATAGTTGGGGGGCCATGTATGAGAGAGCTTTTCTCCCGGCTGTGACTTTTTTAATTTTAGGAACTAAAAGAAGTTCTGCATCCTGCGACTGAAGTAGACGAGTTGGATTGTAATACTCTAAGAGTTCACTCAGATAATGTGGTGCCAGGCCATGTAGAGCTTTATAAGTTATAAGAAGTATTTTGTAATCAATGCGGAATTTGACTGGTAACCAGTGCAGTGATGATAGAACAGGAGTGATATGATCAAATTTTCTAGTTAGAGTTAGCACTCGGGCAGCTGCGTTCTGAACTAACTGAAGTTTATTTATAGATTTACTAGAGCATCCAGTAAGTAAGGCGTTACAGTAATCCAACCTTGAGGTTATAAATACAAGTTTTTCTGCATCATTAAAAGAGAGGATATTTCTAAGTTTAGCGATATTACGTAATTGAAAGAAAGCAATTCGAGGGATGCTGCTAATGTGTGCATCAAAGGACAGATCTGAATCAAATGTGACACCTAAGTTTTTTACAGATGGACTGGGCAATACTGGGCAGCCATCTAGATTTAGGATAGATGTAGCCAACCTGTCTCTCACAGCCTTGGGTCCCACTAATAGAACCTCAGTTTTATCTGAGTTAAGTAAGAGAAAATTAAATAACATCCAATCTTTTATTTCCTTTACACTGTCCTCAATTTTGTTGATTGTAAGGCTGTCATTAGTTTTGGCTGATATGTACAGCTGTGTATCATCTGCATGGCAGTGGAAATTAATGCCATGTTTACGAATAACTGAGCCTAGTGGCAGCATGTACAGAGAGAATAAAAGCGGGCCAAGCACTGACCCCTGAGGCACGCCATACTTCACTTTTGAGAGCTTAGATCTTAGATTATTTATATGAACAAACTGGTACCGGTCGGTCAAGTAGGATTTAAACCAAGAAAGTGCTAATCCCTTAATACCTATAGTATTTTCTAGTCTGTTTAGTAAAACATCATGATCTATAGTGTCAAATGCTGCACTTAAATCTAACAGAACAAGAAAAGAAACACATCCCTTATCTGCGGACATTAACAAGTCATTTAGTACCCTAATCAATGCTGTTTCAGTACTATGATGGGGCCTGAAGCCAGACTGAAATGTTTCATAAATTTCATCCCTTTGGAGGTAACTGCAGAGCTGCTGATAGACGGCTTTTTCTAAGATTTTGGACAGAAACGGTAGATTTGAAATTGGTCTATAATTAGATATCACACAAATGTCAAGAGTGGCTTTTTTAATCAGTGGTTTGATAACGGCAGCTTTAAAGGATTTGGGCACATAACCAAAGGTAAAGGATGACTTTAAAATAACTAACAGTGGCTCTATAATACTAGGTATTACTTGTTTGAGTAAACGTGTAGGAATGGGATCTAATAAACATGTTGATGACTTAGACGAGCTGATCAGTGCGGATAGTTAAGTATTAGTAATTGGGGTAAAAGATTCTAATCTTGATTTACAGCTCATTAAACAGATGTCTTCACTAGTGCTGCATCTGGAAGGTGGCTGAATAGTTTGGTGATGTGATGAGCATTGAGTTTTATGCCTAATGTTCTCTATCTTATCATTAAAAAAAGTCATGAAAATCATTACTATTAAAATGACACAGAACGGGAGAATCACTTTCTGTGGGGATTTTTATTAATTTGCAGACTGTATTAAAAAGAAATATTGGATTATTCTTATTTTTCTCTATGATTGAAGAGAAGTATGCAGCTTTAGCTTTAGTGAGGGCATGCTTATACTCTGTCATGCTGTCCCTCCAACCAAGCTTAAACACCTCCAATTTACTATGTCTCCACTTGTGCTCTAAATGCCATGTTCTTTGCTTTAAGGTAGGGGTGTGGTCATTATACCATGGTGCTAGCCTTTTTTCCCTAATACGTTTGACCCTAGCAGGGGCAGTCATGTCCAGGGTTGAGCGAAGCACACATTCTAATTGCTCATTTACACAAGATGATTTATCTCCATAGGTGTATTAAATTTTAAGTCTGGTAGGTTTTTAATAAACGCAGCTGGAGTAGCAGATGTGATAGTGTGCTTAGTGTGATAACGAGGCAGAAGGATTTTATTTATTAGAGATAGCTCAAATACTAAAAGATAGTGATCTGAAATCGAATCACTTTGGGGGAAAACATCAAGGTTATCTATTTTGATATCAAATGTTAATATTAGATCTAAAGTATGATTACAGCGGTGGGTTGGTCCCATCACATTCTGAGTGATACCCATGGATTCTAAGATGGACTCGAAAGCAATTATAAGTGGATCCTGCTCATTGTCAAAGTGAATATTGAAATCACCTACAATTAAAGCCTTATCTGTTGACAGTAGTAAGCAGGAAAGAAAGTTAGCAAATTCCTGAAGAAATTCTGAATAGGGACCAGGAGGGAGGTAAATAGTGATAAGCTGAAAAGAGTGTGGTTTTGACTTCCATAACGATTGATCAGTCACATTAAGAATCAGTATTTCAAAAGAATTAGCCTTGTAATGGGATTTAGTTGTAACACTTAGCTCTTTGTCAAAAATTGTGGCTATGCCTCCCCCCCGACCATTAGGACGAGGGCGACTAGCATGACTGTATCCAGGATGTGAGGCTTCATTTAAGGCTAAATATTCATCAGTCTATCCAGTCCTTCAGTGAGACAGAGAGCTGTAAGCGTTTACATGATCATTTATTTACATCACTGCTTTGTTTTGTAAGTTATCTAATTTAAGTAGTCCAGCTTAGTCTACTGTTTGTTATTTTCTTTTTCTTTTGCAGCTATCTGTGTTTATACTAATGAGGTTATTAAAACAGACTTTTTTGAGAGCGTACGTTGTAGGGGCAATGCGGGTAACAGACAACAGTTTTCATAATGTGGGTGTTCTGGGTGCGGTGCATGGCTACCAGCGACAGTTGGTTAAGCCGGTCTGTCTGCTGCCTGACCCCTGCTCTGGATAGTCAGCCCCTAACCAATCGGGCCATAAGACTATGGGCAATGTTGCAGGAGATGAGAGCAGCACCCTCCCGAGTGGGATGGACACCGTCCCATCCTAGCTTAAACAACAGCTTACCTTACCAAACAGACCAGCTTGGCCTTGCAGACCCCTGGAAAGTTAAACACCCTTTAGGTAGAACCTTTTAATTTTTCTCGGGGGTCCACCACACCTACTCAAGGATTGACTTTTTCCTTTTTGATAGCAAGCTGATCTCTCAGGTCTCTTCATCGGTTTATCACCCCATCGCTATCTCTGACAATGCGCCTATAGCTGTTGACCTGCGTTTTCCAACTGACAGGCATTGTCAGAGGCAATGGAAGTTCATGTCCTACATGTTGTCGGATGATGACTTAAAAAAAATTAATCACGGCTAAAATTGATCTTTATTTCTCCCTCAATGATTCCCCCGAGGTTGGGATTCACCCCCTGTGGGAGGCCTTCAAAGCTTTATTCGGGGTCACATAATCTCATTCATCTCTTACTCCAGGAGGACGGAGAGGCTTAGATTGTCAGAGATTACCGAAGAATTACAGAAAGTGGATTCAGCTTATGCCACAAGTGCATCATCCCTGCTTTATAAGAAACGCCTTCAGCTTCACTCAGAATATGAGCTTCTTCTGACACGCAAAATCATAACACAACTGAGACAATCCAAGTTACGTTTTTACGAGCAGGGTGATAAGGCTGGCAAACTTCTTGCTTACCAGGCCAGATGCGTCAGTGCATCCAGGTTGATTTCGAACATTAAAGCCTCTTCTGGTGACATGGGTTCCGATCCTATCCTGGTTAACCATACCTTTACCGAACATTTCACAAATCTATACGCTTCTGAATTACCCACCTTGAGCCAGTCAGATCTAGCGGTCTTTGACACAGGACCATTTCCGCAAGTTCCTCCTGCTGATCTTGGGGAGATAGGCTCCCCTATCTCCATTGCTGAGGTGCGTGATGCCATACAGGCCCTGCAGTCTGGTAAATCTCCTGGCCCTGATGGATTCACGATTGAATTCTATAAGGAATTCTCTTCCCTTCTTTCCCTAGTTTTGGTTAGGGTGTATAATGAATCGTTTCTCGCTGGTTTGCTGCCATCGTCCATGTCCAACGCTACCATCTCACTTTTGCTTAAAGAGGATAAAGACCCCACCCTTTGTGGGAGCTACAGGCCGATATTATTGCTTAACGTGGACTTCAAGATCTTGGTTAGGGTTCTTGCCTTTTGCCTTCAGCGGGTTTTACCTGACTTAATAGCCCAGGATCAAACCGGCTTTATGCAGGGGAAGCACTCCTTCTTTAATACCAGACGGCTGTTTAATATTCTTTACTCACCCCCCTCTGACTCCCCAGAGGTTGTTTTGTCCCTTGACGCAGAGAAGGCCTTTGACAGTGTGGAATGGGATTACATGTTCTACATTCTGCAGAAATTTGGTTTTTGCTCCAGGTATATTTCATGAATCCGTCTCTTATATTTAGCTTCAATGGTACTATCAGATGGTGGCTTGGTGAATGCCCTTAAACTCTCTTGGGAGCGAGACCTTGCTATGTCTATTTCCGATAAGCAGTGGGCTCATGTTGTAAACAGGGTGCATTCGTCTTCTATTTGTGCCAGGCACTGGCTATTGCAATTTAAGGTGCTGCATAAACTTCACCTTACCAATGCCAGGCTAGCCAGAATGTTCCCGGGTAGGTCTGATGCATGCACCAGATGTGGTCAATCACCGGCAGATCACCTAAAATGTTCTGGTCCTGCCCCAAACTCTCAGGCTTTTGGTCTGATGTTTTCACGACACTTAGCCGGGTACTAGAAATCACCTTACAACTAGATCCTGTTGTAGCTTTATTTGGAGTCCCCCTCGACCCTCATTTGCCTGCTCCAAAGCAGCGTGTGGTGGCTTTTTGTACTCTGCTGTCTAGGCGTGCGATTCTCTTGAGGTGGAAGTGTCTCTCTCCCCCTACCCATAATTGGTGGCTTCAGGAGATCTTGCGCTGCATTAGACTAGAGAAGCTACGTTCATATAGGTCAGGGTCACTGCAGACATTTAACAAAACATGGCTACATGTAATTAAGTATATTGGGGAGTGTGACGTTACTCCGGAGTAGGGGGGAGAGGCAAACAAGCGGGTTTTATTTTTCTCTATTATCATTATTATTATTTATTTATTTATTATTATCCATTTATGTATTTATTTTTATTTTCATTTTTTCAACGACTTATGTAATCTTGTCCTTTTTGTCTTTGCTGTTTATCGTACTTACTTATTTACTGTTATCATTATTATTATCATTTATTTATTTAATTATTTATTTATTAACTTATTTATTTTTATTTTTCCTTTTTCTTTTCTTTTCTCTCCTTCTTAAAGTTGCCACTTATTGTATGTGGGAGCGAACGGGCGGTGTAATTGGTTTATGGGTATGTTAGTGTGTATGTGTGTGTATGTATATGTATGGATATTTACCCCTATTGTACTCTTCATATATAATTACTTTTCAGATGTCCCATATATTCAATCTGTGTTTCATAACTTATATTCTTCTATGGGGAGGGTTCCAGGGATACTGCTTTGTTCATCGCCGTTTTCACATTGACTATTTTTGTAATGTTGGGTAAAATTTCTAATAAAGAAAATGGTTATAAAAAAAAAAATAAATAAAAGAACAGACGTTCATGATCTTGGTGCCCATTCCTAAATGTGAAGATATGAAGACACCTTTTCATCCAGGAGAGGTCACTGTTGGACAATAGTTCCCTAGTCCAGTGCTGATGGAAGGTTGTCCAGCACAGTTTTATTGATGAATGTGTAAAATGCATAGATGGATGAATGGATAAATTGGTTAGAATTGAATAGCTGGGTAGATTGCTGAATGGATGTGTGTATAGATCAATTTGTTAAAATGATGATTTCTGAATGGATTGACTAGATGGATGGATGGCTAGCTGAATTAATGGGTAAATTGTTTAGATGAGTGAACTAATGGAATGGATGGCTGGCTGGATGGATAGATGAATGGGTAGGTGAATGACCGCATAGATGAATGAATGGATAAATGGACTGATGGATAGGTTTGCGTATGGAAACGATAGATTGTTTCGGTTCATTAATGGATGCGTGATTTGATGGATGATCAACTTGGCGAGAGTGATGATGAACTGATATACAACGAATGACACATAGATGGGTGAAAGAATGGAATGGATTGTCCAGATGATAAATGGATAAAGTAAATGTATGAATGGATGAGAATATACCAATTCACAACATTTACATGATTATGTACTGACAGCTACAGAATCAGCACTAATTCACACAGCACTACATGGACAGAACTTTTATGAATGCCCAAAGTCTTAACCATTTCCTCAGTCTGGCTAGACAAATGACTACAAAAAGTATTTCTAGACAAATACTAACAACAATTTTAGGAAAGGCTTGATACTTTATCTCTCTGTTCTGTTCAGAGAAATTTGCTACAGTTCCTCCAAGCTGATATGCAGGACTGATCAACAGTTACAGAAATGTTTAGTTACATTTATTGCTGCACAAGGGGAGACATCAAATACTGAAAGCAAAGGTTCACATACTTTTATTACTCACAGATTTGGAATATTGAATTATTTCCTTAATAAATAAATAACCAAGTATAATATTTTTACCTTTTTTTTGCTTAATTGGGTTATCTTTATCTACCTTTTGTGTACTTTTATCCAAATGGACTTCAGATCAAACTTGCAGCTGGTACAGAATCTAGATGAATGGTTCCCAATCTGGGTTCGAGCACCCCTCAGGGGGGCGGCAAACATCACAGGGGGTGTGTGAGGCTATGTCTATTCTGAAGTGCTCCGAGTTTGTCAAAATATAATTTCCACATGTTAAATAAAATGAAAATAACACACTCACTGGAAAATAAAAACCTGTATTGACATATTTTGTAATGAATAAATGTTGGTAAAATGCAAGATTAATCTCTCATTTGAAAATCTATTCATTAGTTAATGAACATTTTATAATATAAGATATTTTATCAAGTAAGTCAAGTCAAGTCAGATTTATTTATATAGCGCTTTTTACAATGGAGCATTGTCTCAAAGCAACTTTACAAGTTTAGATTATCTCCTAATAACTACGTCCAATCTCAAATTGAGCAAGCCTAGGGCGACAGTGGCAAGGAAAAAAACTCCTAGTTCTAGAAGAAACTTGGGAGGACCAAGACTCAAAAGGGAAACCCAACCTCCTTGGCGGCGTAGATGAATAATCTAAGAGCGAACTAAAGTCCATGGAGGTCAAAGTTTTGGAAAAGAAAAGAATGTGAAGTATGCACATAGAATTAAGTTGGCCGGGGTATGATGATAAATCCAAGAGCGAAAACTACAGTCATGGAGTCAAAGTTCGAATAAATGGGAAGTATTCACAAATCGACATTAAGTGCCCGGGGTATGATGATAAAGTCGAACGGTAAATTAGAAACAAAAAAAACCCTCAACCACAACGAAAAAATAAATCAACGATAAAAAGATAAAAATACTCAAAAAACCAAAAAATCCAACCATAGTAAACACCAAAGCCACAGAAAAGCCACTTAGAGAGGCGTGCGTAGTCAACAAAAAATAACACGCAAGGGGGAAAAGAGAGTGAAAGCTAGTTACAGACTAGAAAATCACCAACTACTAGAGTAAAACTAAAACAACAACAACTAAACCAACAAAAGAAAAACATAACAAAAAAAAAAAAAAAAAAAAAAAAAAACAAAAAAAACAAAAGAAAAAAAAAAAAAAAAGAGCGAAAATAAATCATGGAGTCATGGTCGAATAAAATGTGAATTATGCACAGTGTGACGCTCCATCGATGTGACATCATGTGGGGGCCGGAAACTGCCGGAAACACAGATCGGAGAGAGGAAAACAGAAAATGTAATTAGTTATTGATTAAGAGCCACAGTGTTTATAACAATCACTGATGCCATGGTCAATCAAGTGATGCCAAAGTTTAGCATTGAGTGACCCGGCCACAGCCTTAGCTAAGCAGCATAGCTAGGGAAGCTAGAAAGAGGAGAACTGGTTAGGAAAAACACAGCCAAGGGGATCCACATGAGCACATTGGCAACCCGTAGCGGCACAGAACAAGCAACCAACGTATCTTGATCACCATAAGACTCTTTGACTAATGAACGCCAAGCTCTGCCCTTATTCTAAGGCAAAGGATGCAGAGTCAAGATCACGGGACCGAAGCCTTAGTTCAGCCAGACGCCCCAACTCGACACTCCCGGCTAGCGGACAAGCAGGCAGGACAGAATGACTCCAGACTCCGGCCCCCCAGCAACCCAAAACCATGCAAACCTGTGGTCTAAATCTAGTAAAAGCCACTGCGTAAATAAGGAAGTCTTAGCTATGGACTTAAAACTTTGAGGGTGTCTTGAATCTCGAACGAAGTGGGCAAGTTTATTCCATAGTTGGGGGGCCATGTATGAGAAAAGCCTTTCCCCTGCCTGTGATTTTTTAATTATAGGAACTAAAGAAGTTCCTCTGGCACACTGGAACGAAAGTAGACGAGTTGGATTGTAAAACTCTAGAGGTCACCAGATAATTTGTGGGGCCACAGGCCAGTAGAGCTTTATAAGTTATAAGAAGTATTTTGTAATCAATCGGGAATTTGACGGGTAACCAGTGCATGATGATTAGAACAGGAGTGATATGATCAAAATTGTTCTAGTTCGAGTAGCACTCGGGCAGTGCAATTCGAACTAACTGAAGTTTATTTATAGATTACTAGAGCATCCAGTAAGTAAGGCGTTACAGTAATCCAACTTGAGGTTATTTAAACGCGATATGAACAGTTTTTTTCTGCATCATTTAAATTTTAAAAGAAGAGGATTTTCTAAGTTTAGCGATATTACGTAATTGAAAGAAAGCAATTCGAGTGATGCTGTAAGTGCGCCATTCAAAGGAGAGAGTCTGAATCAAATGGGACACCCTAAGTTTTCTTACCAGACGGGGACGTGGGCCAATACTGGGAACATCTAGATTTAGGATAGATGTAGCTAAACTGTCTCTCACAGCTTGGGTCCCCCACTAATAGCACCTCAGTTTTCTCTGAGTTAACGTAAGAGAAAAATTAAATAACATCCAATTCTTTGATTTCCTTACACAGTCCGCGATTTGTTGATGTAAGGCTGTCCTAGTTTGTGGCTGAATGTTACAAGCTTGTGTAATCATTGCCATAGGCAGTGGAAATTAATGCAATGTTACGAATATACCGAGACTAGTAGCAGCTGTACAGAGAAAGAGAATTAAAAAGCGGGCAAGGCACTGACCCCTGCAGGCACAGCCCATACTTCACTTTGAGGAGTAAGATCTGATTATTTATTGGAACAAATGGTTAACGGGCAGTTTAAGTGGATTTAACACAAGAAAGTTGCTGATCCCTTAATACCACAGTATGTTCTGTCTGTGTAGTTAAAACATCATGGTCTATAGTGTCAAATGCTGCACTTAAATCTAAACAGACAAGAAAAGAACCACATCCTTATCTGAGGACATTAATAACACGTCAGTAAGTTACCCTAAGGTAATGTGTTTCAGTTTACTATGATGGGGGCCTGAAGCCAGACTGAAAATGTTTCCATAAATTTTCATTCCTTTGGAGGTGGCTACAGAGCTGCGGCATAGACGGCTTTTTCTAAGATTTTGGACAGAACACGGTTAGATTTGAAATTGGTCTAATTAGGATATCACACAAGGGTCAAGATTGGGCTTTTCTAATCAGGGGTGTGATAACGGCCAGCCAGGGCAGACTTAGAAAGGATTCGGGCACATAACCTAAAGGTAAGGGATGGAATTTAAAAAACTAAACTGGATCTATAACACTGGTAAATACTTGTTGAGTATAGACGTGTAGAGAAATTGGATCTAACAAAACATGTTGATTGACTTAGACGAGCTGATCATGGGATGAGTTCAGTAGTTAGTAATTGGGGTTAATATGTAAAAGATTCTAATCTGATTTCGGCTAATTTGACAGATGTCTTCATAGTGCTGCATCTGAAAGGTTGCTGAACAGGCTTTGGGTGATGTGATGAGCATGAGTTTTATGCCTTAATGTTTTCTAACCTTATCATTAAAGAAAAGTCATGAAAAATCATTACTGTTAAAATTACTACACAGAACGGGAGAGTCACTTTCTGTGGGGTTTTTTGTTCATTTGGAGACTGTATTAAAGAGAAATCTTGGATTATTCTTATTTTTCTCTACGATTGAAGAGAAGTATGCAGCTTTAGCTTTAGTGAGGGCATGCTTATACTCTGCCATGCTGTCCCTCCAAGCAATCTTAAACACCTCCAATTTAGTATGTCTCCACTTGCGCTCTAGATGCCGTGTTCTTTGCTTTAAGGAACGGGTGTTGTCATTATACCATGGTGCTAGCTTTTTTTCCCTAATGCGTTTGAGCCTAGCAGGGGCAATCGTGTCCAGGGTTGAGCGAAGCACACATTCTAATTGGTCATTTACACACTCAAGATGATTTATCTCCGTAGGTGTATTACATTTCAAGTCTGGTAGGTTTTTAATAAACGCAGCTGGAGTAGCAGATGTGATAGTGCGCTTGGTGTGATAACGAGGCAGAAGGATTTTATTTATTAGAGATAGCTCAAATACTAAAAGATAGTGATCTGAAATCGAATCACTTTGCAGGAAAACATCAAGGTTATCTATATTGATACCAAATGTTAATATTAGATCTAACGTATGATTACAGCGGTGGGTTGGTCCCCTCACATTCAGAGTGATACCCATGGATTCTAAGATGGACTCGAAAGCAATTTTAAGTGGATCCTGCTCATTGTCAAGTGAATATTGAAATCACCTACAATTAAAGCCTTATCTGCTGACACTAGTAAGCAGGAAAGAAAGTTAGCAACTTCCTGAAGAAATTCTGAATAGGGACCAGGAGGGCGGTAAATAGTGATAAGCTGAAAAGAGTGTGGTTTTGACTTCCATAACGATGGATCAGTCACATTAAGAATCAGTATTTCAAAAGAATTAGCCTTGTAATGGGATTTAGCTGTAACACCTAACTCTTTGTCAAAATTGTGGCTATGTCCCTCCCCCCACATTTGTATTCCTATTTTTTATGGCACATTGTCGGGCGCACTAGCATGACGTATCCAGGACTTGGAGGTGAGGCTTAATTTAAGGCGTAAAAAAAAAATACCCCCCCCCTAAATCACCCCCCCCCCACAATCCATGGCTACCTGCTTTTGGCCCGGAGCCGCTCCCAAGATGTTCTGTCTCATGTAACTGTAGCGAGACCTAGGGCGCGGCTGGCACGGCCGCTCCGGTTCATAAGCGCACATGCAATTTCGAGCCCCATTATGCGCTGCTACACCCTACGAGCCTTTATTGGCTCTACAGCGGGCCACAGGTCCTTTAGAGCTGGCCTTCTTACCGGGTACGACGCCACCCAGAGTTAGTACAGCGGCGGACTTTTCGCCGCTTGCGTAAGGCAGACACTGGCCGTTGGAGTATCCGCTAGACGCGGTTTTTTTTATTGACAAAGTAGGCTTTACAGGCCCGCAATAAAAAGCAACACGGCGATCGCGTGCTGCTCGTTCTAGTTAAACATTCGCCTCTCCCCCCGATCCCCTCTTCCACAGCCCTGTCAACTTTCTCTGCCCCAAAAAATCCCCAATTACACTACCCTTTTCTTTTTTCTTAAATTTTTTTACTCCAATTTGCCCCAATCCCATTGCGTCACCCTTCCTCCCCGACTCCTCAATATTAACTAATATTCATTCAGGTCATTCCAACACGCACCTCGTTGAGATTTCATGTAGAGTTGCTGTGGTGACTACGGCCAGCTGTGTCTATTCTAACATCGTGCGGCGCCTCGTGGTCGCCATATTAAGCACTTTCCATGACCCCCCCACACTTTCACCACTTGTGCTGGTAGTGGGTCTGGTTCGATCATGCACTCGAAGCTCATGTGCTTTTAATGTGGGGCATATGGAGGTTACTGTGTGTGAGTCTTCTAATGTTAAGTATGTCATCACTTAGTCAATGTTGGTTATTTTTTCTTTGTTCGGCCAGCTTATCTGTGTTTATTACTAATGAGGTAGTCTGTCATACAACAGACTTTTTGAGAGCGTTGTACGTTTTAGGGCAGAGTAGATCGCGTGGTAAACAGACACAGTTTCAATAATGTGGGTTTCTGGGTGCACGGTGCCATTGGCTACCAGCAGGACAGTTGGTTTAAAGAGACGGTATGTCTGCTGCCGCCCCTTGCTCTGGATAGTCAGCCACTAACAACGGGCCCTAAGACGATGGGCAATGTTGCAGGGAGATGAGAGCAGCACCCTTCGAGTGGGATGGACCACAGTTCCCATCCTAAAAGGGCCAGGATTACCCTCAAAGGCTGTCCCATTCTCTAAAAGCCCCACGTTGTTTCAGAGCACCCACCATTGGACAGCAGATATTCAGCGACCATAACTGCTGTAGGCTGGTCACCTTCGCCGCAGTTGGGATGGGGCACATGAGGCAAACAACTACAGCTTGTTGAACTCGGGTGACACGACGCACGGATCCTCTTCGCACACGCTGCTAACCACCTCTCATGAGACTTTTTGTTCATCTGGACAGTAGCCTTGTGCACGTAAACCTATGACTGACGGAAGGCCGTATATCATTAGCGCATCCCTACATGAACGCAACTATCCTAGAGAATCTGCGGCTTTCTCGAGTTCACGAAGACTGGTTACACAATGTCCGGCACTCTGGTCCTTCCGGGGATAAGCAGAGAACTCTCATGCGTAGCAGTTGGTGTCCCTAAAGGGTGGGTAGCCTGGCCGGGGGGCAGGTACAAGTTTCACGTGGTCGCTAAAATTTGTGGTGTGGGTCACCTATTGACAGAGCTATTTCCAAACTAGGCTGTTCAGTGGGTTGCGGTTTTACCTACCTGAGGAGTAGAGCAAAACTGGTTGGACACTGTTGAACAGGTAAAGAAGTGGTGCTCTCTGGACTAGCCTTACGACTACGGTCGCCGACCACCGTCACCCACACTTGCCCTGCTGCGAGGACTTCTCAGAGGGCTTAACTTCGCCTTTAGCATCCAGATTGCAAGCAGGAGCGGAGCCTGTGCGATTCGCTAATGTTGTGCGCGCCTCTAAAAATTTATGTATACCCCCACATTTGTCGTCCTCCGTCAGACTGGTCCCTAGCACACGCCTCCTCACCTATCATACACGAGTAAAATATTTACAACTAATGCCGGAGGCGAAGATAGCTAAAACATGCCAATCGGCACACAGGGAAACAAGCCACAGCCAGAAGCCATGTTAATACAATATGAATTAAAGGTACTTAGCTTAGGGTACGGGTGTTTTGATTGGGGTGGCCGAGTGGGGACAACTATTGGGTATAGTTCGGGCAGCCGATGGTCCAATGCACGCGCCATGTCGATTAGGAAGCCGTTAATACAAGTCACCACAAAACGTCCATCAAAAAAAACTAAGTCTAAGAAAGGGCAAAGTGGGAAAAGACTGTAAAAAAAAGTTATAAAAACCAATCACACACTTACTGCGAATGACAGACGGCAAATCTGGTTATTAGCTAATGGCTAACTACTGCCAAAACACAAGCCGGTTCTCTGTCGTATACCTGTAAAAGGGTTACTAATATCTGTAGTACGATTAGCGGCAAAAAAATAGAATATATATATATATGTTATATAACTCCGCCGGGGGTCCGAAGACTAAATGATTTAAGATGTTGTATAAAAACCTCCAACCTATATACCGGATTATTATAAGGAACAGTTGCGTCGGGAACTAAACTATTCAAAGGTAAAAGCTGCAGCAGCTACGAAACGGCGTCCTGTGTGCAACCGCAGATCAGTCTGGGTTGCCAGATCCTCGCAATTCTCCGCGTCAGTTCTCTCAGCGTTCTCTCAGCGTTCTCTCAGCCAAAGGTTTGGCATGATGCATATTCTGTACAGTGGCACCATTTAAGCTCATGCGTGTTCCAAATAAGCTCACTTCATCACTACTGACAAAAGATAAACATATATTGTTTTCGAATTATTAAAACCAGCAACATATTTATTCAGTAACAAGCTAAGTATTTAATACATAAATAAAAAAAAATGTCCCCTCTTCCTTTATTAATGCTTGTTTGTGCTCTCTTCCATCACCTGAACCCATAACCCTTAACATAGGGGTGGACAATATGACAATATTTTATTGTATCATGATAAATTCTGTTATCGTGATAGATGATACGCTTTCTGGAGTGTATCACGGATATTATCAGCACTTACAGAATACTGACCAACTGCATGTTTCATTATAAAGAAGGTAATTAGTCATGTTTATTTGGATGAAGTGCAGCACATTTTGAATACAAATCACTGTAGTATGGAATTATATTCTAGTAGTAGTTTCTGAGAATCTGTCGCTACTGATGTAATTTTCACTATATTTGTGATAAATATAGTGTATCATGAAAATGTCTTTTAATATTGTACATATTATATTTAACGTAGAACAGCTCATGAACAAAGGATTGATTGTAATTTCATGCAGTTATTTTATTAGCTAACTTATTTCATTGCTTTTAGTTTTTTTTGTAGAGAGTCTCTATTTGCTTATGATTGGTAAGATAAAAAGAACCAGCACTCTCCAGGTTAGCTCGCTCTCTAACACTGAACTAAGGAAGGTCTCTCCTCTCTGATGAGCCTCTACTTGGATCTTGGCCTGCCCTCTATCTCTCTAAGGTTTTCTGTCCAAGTGTTTTTAATTTCCCCACATGGTAAATCTGACATTGCCACAGCATTTTTTGGACATTTTTTGAATTTTTATCTTTGTCTTCATTTTTCACTGAAAACAAATGATGTACATTAGCTGACTCTAATATAATAGTTATAAACAATGTGTAGTTCTTAATGATGCGAACATAGTAGTTCTAAACAATGTATACTTCATAATGTATGTACCTAATTATAGTTGTAAATGAGGTCAGTAAGGTAAATGGGAGAACTAACTCTGATCCTAGAGGCACTACAGGACATACATATATATATACACAAAAATATATATCTATATATATAAGATATAGATCTATATATATATATATATATATATATAGATATATATATTACAGTGCCTTGCAAAAAGTATTAGGCCCCCTTAAACTATCAACTTTTGCGGATTATTTTAAACTTTTTTTTAAATCAACAAAACTGAAAAGTGGGGTGTGCAAATATTCGCCCCCTTCGTTAATACTTGTTAGCGCCATCTTTTGCTGCGATTAATTACACCTTGCAAGTCACTTGGGGTTGTCTTATTCGAATTTTGCACAATCGAGAGAATGAAATTTTTATTGAAATTTTTGCCCATTCTTCCTTGCAAAACAGCTTGAGTCAGTGAGGTTGGATGGAGAGCGTTTGTTGAACAGCAGCTTCAGCTTTTCCACCGATTTCGAGTTGGATTCAGGTCTGGACTTTGACTTGGCATTCCCCTAACACTGGATACGGTTATTTATTTACCATTCGTTACGATACATGTTGTTAACGGGGGCTGGCGGAATCGTTAAATAATAAAATAATATATTTATTATCTAATATTATTTTATTCAGGGTTGAGGACCCAAGTGCAGTTAGCTCCAGATGGAATTAGTGAACCAAAATAAATGATGATATATGATAAGCAATAATATAATATTCCAAGCCCACAGTTAATGTGGGACCTGGGACACGAACCCCCGAAGCTCGTGTCAGAGAAGAGTTGGTAATCACGGTTTGCCACGGCGCAGGGACCCAGACACTGGGGATGTTCTCAATACCAAAGTATGCGGAAGTACGACTCGCGTACTTCCTAAAGAGTCTGTTACAGGAAGGTTAGGGAATTTGTTGAAGTAAATACTACAGAGGACGGGAGGAGCGAAGGAACGGCAGAGTTCGGTTATTCTACAATTGGAAACAGAGAGTACTTGGTATTGAGACAACACTGGTTTACTTTTTACACATAGATAAAAATCCTTAAACATGTTTTATAAAGCCGTCAGTGGTGTGGAAGAAGTGCTCCGTCTTTTAATGGTAAATTATGAAAAAAGGTTAATTTCGACGTGTAACAAAAACGGATTCCCGATCTCATTTTAAGAAGAAAATAGAAACCTCCCTCAAACAAAGCCAGCACCCAAAACAAAGTCTGATTTTAGACGGCGAGGGAATTTAATTATGAACTTCATTTTATATCAGGACAGTTCATATTTAGAATACAGGCTAAACAAATTACACATATAATGCATAATAAATACGTTAATAGCTTCCCGTCACATCTCCGAAATCGTTTGAGCATTTTTTTATGTAAGCTTTATCTTGATAAACTGACCGCATAGTTGAATTTTAAACAACTACATTCTCACCTAAAAAACTCTTATAAGTTCATTTTGTGACACAATAACAGTATTACTTTAGAAATTATACATCCAGTAGGGAGTTCTCTCATCCGGCATTACCGAGCTGGCAATGCATTGTGGGACATTTCGCTCTTCAAGTACGCACAAGTCTGCTTCGATGCATCCTCGGTAATATGGGCGGATCGAGAACATATCCGGGGATTTGGAGCGTACTTGGTTAGATGCGAATTTGGAAATGGAACAGTGCTTGGGCTGCCACTGATGACGTTTCACAAGTACACGAGAACACAAGTACAGAGAAGTACGCATATTGAGAAACGGCCTAGGACCCGGGAGGAAGAGCAGGTAAGCTGAATGGCAGACAAAGGAGACACCTAAAGCGGATTCAGAATAAGGTACGACGGAAACCAAAGCAAACCAAAGCAAATTAGAGGCGCAGGCTGATAGGCAGCGCGATCAAAAACGGACGTCTTTTAACACAAGTATTTACAAGATTAAAACGTGGAGCGCGAATAGCGGTCCGCGCATGCGTAGAAAGGATCCGAGCGCTTCTAGCCCGAGCTCTGATTGCTAGAGCTCGGCTGCGCCGGAGAAAGCCGAAGTGTACTGGGGGTTAAGAGTTACAGCGAGTGACTGAATCGAATCACTCACGCTGAGATATCGGCAGAGGAAACTCACGTTCCTGCCGATTCCATGGGAGCATGAGGCCAAGCGGAAAGCCTGCAAAGAGCATATCACGGTCCTCCCTGTACCAAGCTAGCATGAGGCTGATGCAGGTCCCCAGCAGGCACGTACCACGAACACTCCTGGCTGATCGCTCACTGGAGTGTGGCACCAAAGCCGGGGGGGAGCGTTACAGCAAGGGAATCGCTCACGCTGAGCAACCGGACGGCGAATAAGAGGGAGAGGAGCCTTGAGCAGGTGATGAGCTTTCCCTAGCCCTAGCAAACTAAGCCCTGAACACCTTACCTCGAGCTTTGGGCTCTACTCGGCCCACCTTCTAATCAAGATGGGTCATACCGTTATCCCTACAACCGGAGCGAATAAGAGAAAAGGACTGTATATATATATATATATACACACTGTATGATCCAATAGCAGTTTAACCGGTGCCCAAACCTTTGCACTTAGTATTGCTTAATAGAATATTGCTGTACCAGGTTGTGTGTTTTTGTGGTTTCTTGTTTTTCTACAGCAAAATCTGCAAGACCCAGTTCCTGTTTTATATTGATGAGTAGTAAGCATGATGAAGCTTTATCATTGTTTTTATGCTTTCTTCAGAGAATTGATGTGAACCCTGTCATATTTCCTCAGCTTCTGCTTTAATCCTGTAGAACATCACTATCTCTGACTATTTGGAGCAGAGTTGTAAGATGATATCTAATGATATGTAACAACACAAATGTATGTGGTCAGAAAATCTGTTTTTGGTGATATTTCTAGCCTTCAATGTACAGTGGGGCAAAAAAGTATTTAGAGAGCCACTGATTGTGCAAGTTCTCCTGCTTAGAAATATGAGGTCCTACATTTCTGACACTAGAGGGCAGCGTTGGACTGGTTTTCTCTAAGTAGGATCTCTGGCTGCCACCGCTATCGGGCCGCCTGTGAAGATACGGCTTAATTGTGGCAAATACACAACACCTGCTACTTCTGGCTAAATAAGAGCTTCGCCAGTCGTAGTAGGTGTTGCACCATTGCAATCTGCATGCCACCGTTGCGCACGCGATCGCCACTATGGCTTTATAGTGCTTTCACTTTTCGGCATCGTGTTTCTGCGAGCTCACCCGTCTCCCACTCATTACCGAGCCTTCCGCGCCTTTCGTTTTTGTTTTGTTATTTTGTGAGGGATAGAGGACGGACTGGTCCCTCCTAGGGGATCAGTTCCCGTAACGCTGGGAAGCGCGAGGTAACATTGGATAGGGCGATAACATAGCATAGGGCAAGCTTAATCGCTTTCATTTTTCATCGCCTTTTCGCTTGGCTGCTTCCTCCTCGCTTCCCGACGCTATGCGCCGTTTTGCACCTGGTTTGCTTAGCCCTGCACCCGAGCTGTGCGCACGTTCGGCTTGTGCTCCCCTCCTTTTCTCCGGGCTTCCTCTCTCTCTCTCTTTCTCGTCAGCGCGGCCGTGAGCTTCTGTGTGCGTGTTAGCAGATTCGTTGATCTCGCTTATACACACAGAAGCTCACTATTTCTTTGATTATTTATTTATTTATATTTTATTAATTATTGTTTTATTTCTTTTGTATATTTCAATTCATTATCACCATCTCGAGCTTACTGCATTTGGGTCCCAACCCTTTCTTTTCAGTTCATACGGTTTGTCCTTCTTTTAAACATGGCGAACCGTAACAAGAGGTCTTTCATTTTCATCACAGGTACACTTCAACTATGAGAGACAAAATGAGAAAAAAAATCCAGGACATCACATTGTAGAATTTTTAAAGAATTTACTTGTAAATCATGGTGGAAAATAAGTATTTGGTCACCCACAAACAAGCAAGGTTTCTGGCACTCACAGACCTGTAACTTCTTTAAGAAGCTCTTCTGTTCTCCACTCATTACCTGTAATACTGGCACATGTTTGACCTCATGGTCTTTATGAAAGACAGCTGTCCACAGCCTCAAACAGTCAAGTCAAGTCAAGTCCAATCTATTTATATAGCGCTTTTTACAATGGAGCATTGTCAAAAAGCAACTTACAAGTTTAGCTTATCTCCTAGTATCTACGTCCAATCCCAAATTGAGCAAGCCTAGGGCGACAGTGTCAAGGAAAAACTCCCTGAGTGTTATAGGAAGAAACCTTGGGAGGACCAAGACTCAAAAAGGGACCCGACCTCCTTAGGCGGGGTAGATGATAAATCGAAAAATGAAACTAAAGTCATGGAGTCGTACTTCAAATGAAACGTAAAATATGCACATCGGCATTAAGTGACCTGGGTATGATGGGGCTGGAGCTGATGACGGAAGCAGCTTGAGTGAAGCTGCAGCGGATGAACATCATATGTGGGGCTGGAACTGGTACCGGAACACAGCTCTGAGAGAAAACAGAAAATGTAATTAGTTATTTATTAAGTGCACAGTGTCTATTAACAATCACAGATGTCATATGTAGCATGAGACCCCGGCAGCATTAGCTATAGCAGCATAGCTAGAAAGAGGAGAACTGGTAGGTAACACAGCCAAGAGGGATCACATGAGACAGAGGAAGAAGACAGCAACCCAATGTCTCTGTTCGCCATAAGGCTCTTTGACTATGAACCCCCAGTTCAGCTCTTAGTCTAAGGAAAGGATGCACGAGTCAAGATCAAGAGGACCGAAGCCCAGTTCAGTCATACCCGCCCACCTGACACTCCCAGCTAATGGATAAGGCAGGCAAGCCAGGCAAGCCAGGCATGACTCCAGACTGCAGCCCCAGTGACCCAAGTCATGCATCCCGGTCTAAATCTAGTCAAAAGCCTGCACAAATAAGTATGTCTTTAGCCTAGACTTAATATTTTGGAAAGTGTCTGAGTCTCGGACGAAAGTGGGAAGTTTATTCTATAGTTGGGGGGGCCATGTATGAGAAAGCCTTTTCCCCTGCTGTGACTTTTCTAATTTTAGGAACTAAAAGAAGTCCTCTACCCTGTGAACGAAGTAGACGAGTTGGATTGTAAAACTCTAAGAGGTCACCCAGATAATGTGGGGCCAGGCCATGTAGAGCTTTATAAGTTATAAGAAGTATTTTGTAATCAATGCGGAATTTAACTGGTAACCAGTGCAGTGATGATAGAACAGGACTGATATGATCAAATTTTCTAGTTCGAGTTAGCACTCGGGTGGCTGCATTCTGAACTAACTGAAGTTTATTTATTGATTTACTAGAGCATACAGTAAGTAAGGCATTACAGTAATCCAACCTTGAGGTTATAAACGCATGAACCAGTTTCTCTGCATCATTAAAAGAGAGAATATTTCTAAGTTTAGCGATATTACGTAATTGAAAGAAAGCAATTCGAGTGATGCTGCTAATGTGTGCAGTAAGTTTTTTACAGATGGACTGGGCAATACTGGACAACCTGTCTCTCACAGCCTTGGGTCCCACTAACAAAACCTCAGTTTTATCTGAGTTAAGTAAGAGAAAATTTAATAACATCAAATATTTTATTTCCTTTACACAGTCCTCAGTTTTGTTGATTGTAAGGCTGTCATTTGGTTTGGCCAATATGTACAGCTGGGGATCATCTGCATAGCTCTCTGCAGGCCATTAATCAGGTCCATCTGTGTAGTTCTGGGATTTTTGCTCACCATTCTCATGATCATTTTGAACCCACAGGATGAGATCTTGCGTGGGGCCCCAGATCGAGGGAGATTATCAATGCTCTTGTATGTTTTCCATGTTCTTACAACTGCTCACACAGTTGATTTATTCACACCAACCTGCTTGCCTATTAGTCAGACTCCAAACTCATCCATGGCCAAGACCAAAGAGCTGTCGAAGGACACCTCTTTGGTCTTGGCCAGGATATATATACATATATATATATATATATATATATATATATATATATATATATATATATAT
>JAJAGP010004838.1:0-42064 GCA_025084515.1 Ancistrus triradiatus | reverse complement strand
TTGGGTTCTAATAAAGGTCTTGATTGGGTCCTGTTCAAGGTCCTGGTTGGGTCTTGTTCAAGGTTCTGTTTGGGTCCTGTTCAAGGTCCTGTTTGAGTCTTGGTCAAGGTCCTTTTTTGGGTCCTGTTCAAGGTCCTTTTTGGGTCCTGTTCAAGATCCTGGTTGGGTCCTGTTTAAGGTCCCGTTTGGCTCCTGTTTAAGGTCCTGTTTGGGTCCTGTTCAAGGTGCGGGTTGGGTCCTGTTCAAGGTGCGGGTTGGGTCCTGTTCAAGGTGCGGGTTGGGTCCTGTTTAAGGTCCTGTTTGGGTTCTAATAAAGGTATTGGTTGTGTCCTGTTCAAGGTCCTGCTTGGGTCCTGTACAAGGTCTTGTTTAGGTCCTGTTTAAGGTCCGGTTTAGGCTTAAGTTTAGGCTTCAGATGGTGTTTGGATGTTAGCATTCCACTTATGTTTTCAGCTGTATCCCAGACACATTTATGTACAGTTTGCACACAGAGTTCTTGAGAAAATAACCTCCATATTTACAGTACATTTACAGTAGCACAAAAATACTGTTTTACAGAATGTAATGTGCTGGTTAAATGGCGCATACCTGGTACTTCTTACACACAATCTCCATAGAAAAACATTGGCTTTACTATGGGCCATGCTGAGGTCTTTCAGCATGGATGACACTCCCATAAGAGGCCAGCTTTACAAAAACTCAATTTATCAAATATTCTGTCCTGCTGGAGCCACTTTGTTTAAGAATAAGTACTGTTATTGCGAAGTGGAAACATCTAGTAGCAACAAGAGCTTAGCCTCAAGCACAAAGAAGTAGCATGTAATAATCTTCCATACTCATATCCAACACTCACCACTGAGCTCTAATCAGATTCGGAAAGTAACATCGGCTCAAGTGATCATGAGGAGCTTCATGAATTGGGTTTCCATGACCAGAAAAATACACTCAAACCATAAATCTACATGCAGTGCCAAGTGGTGGTTTGAGTCCACACTGCCATAGTACTTTTGCAGTTTGATGGACAAGTCACTATTTACATTTACTTTTAATCATTTATCTGGAGCGACATACAGTTGATACAATCTTACAATATACACAATTGTGGGTTAAGGGTCTTGCTCAAGTCCTAACAGTGGCAGCCTTGCAGAGCTTGGATTTGAACCCTGGACCTTCTGTTCAGGTCATCACTGTTGACTACTATTTTCTGGACATGTGCTGGAGTTTGTTTTCAAAGGTTTGGGCTGGACAGATATTTAACATTATGCCATTAACAAATATCAAGGTGACTGCAACTTGAAGAACTTGGATGGCCTGTGCAGAGACCTTATCTCAACCCCACACACCCCATTTGGGATTAATTATTATGAGCCAAGCCATAGCATTTGTAGGTAAATGGAAGAAAGTCCAAGCTATTAAAAATGTCCTTGCTGTTCAGGTGCTTGTAGTACACAAAAGTGTGTGATATCATAAATAAAACCAAGGAGTATATTGTTTTTACTGTGGCTATCATTTTGCAAACCAAGCCCACTAATAGAAAATACATCTTTTAGTGTTTAGCACTTACTTATATACCTAAAGATTTTTCTGGTGGAATAGCTCACTGGCTGCCAAAGTTTCAGAAAGTTTCAATAGTGAGTCTGTTCAGTAATTTCACTTAATTCTTGCATGTAATGTCCAAGAAGGTTAGAGTCTTGGTCCTCCCAAGGTTTTGACCTCATCATGGCTAGGGAGCTTTTCCATGCCACGGTTGCCCTAGGTTTGCTTAGTTTTGGCTGTGGGCCGAGATGCTTGTAAGCTGCTTTGAGACAATGCTATATTGTAAATGGTGGTGTGATATTTTGTGTTATGCGCTTTTCATGTTGTCCAAAACCATAATAAACATGCATTTATATACTACAAATTATATAGCAAAACTATATTGTAGCGTACTGGTATTGACTAAATAGCCATGACCCTTTACACATACATTACTGTTTTGATGTTGTCTCATCCTCTCTGCACGCTGGTTCATCTATGTGCATGCTGATTGTACTGCTGCAGGCGAACTCATTGATTCAATCTGAGTCACAGATTACTCTGTTCAGACGGCAGCACACCTTATTCTTCATCCATACAGTGGGGCAAAAAAGTATTTAGTCAGCCACTCATTGTGCAAGTTGTCCTACATAGAAAGATGAGAGAGGTCTGTAATTTTCATCATAGGTACACTTCAACTATGAGGGACAAAATGAGAACAAATAGTCCAGGAAATCACATTGTAGGATTATTAAAGAATTGAATTGTAAATCATGGTGGACCTCTTCTTTAAGAAGCTCTTCTGTCCTCCACTGGTTACCTGTATTAATGGCACCTGTTTGACCTTGTTATCTGTATAAAAGACACCTGTTCACAGCCTCAACCAGTCAGACTCCAAACTCAACCATGGCCAAGACCAAAGAGCTGTTTGAAGGACACCAGGAAAAAAATTGTAGACCTGCACCAGGCTGGGAAGAGTGAATCTACAATAGGCAAGCAGGTTGGTGTGAATAAATCAACTGTGGGAGCAATTGTAAAAAAATGGAAGACATACAAGACCATTGATAATCTCCCTCGATCTGGGGCCACAAGCAAGATCTCATCCTGTGGAGTCAAAATGATCATGAGAACGGTGAGCAAAACTCCCAGAACTACTTCTGATGAATCCCAGAACAGGGATCTGATGAATGACCTGCAGAGAGCTGGGACCAAAGTAACAAAGGCTACCATCAGTAACACACTACGCCGAGAGGGACTCCGATCCTGCAGTGGGAGAATATCATGTGCTCAGATGAAACCAAAATAGAACTTTTTGGTAAAAACTCAACTCGTCATTTTGGAGGAAGAAGAATGCTGAATTGAATCCCCAAAACACCATACCTACTGTGAAGCATTGGGGTGGAAACATCATGCTTTGGTGCTGTTTTTCTGCAAAGGGGACAGGACGACTGATCCGTGTTAAGGGAAGCATGAACGGGGCCATGTATTGTGAGATTTTAAGCCGAAACCTCCACTCGGGCAATGAAGGAGTGGCTACGTAAAAATCATTTCAAGGTCCTAGAGTGGCCTAGCCAGTCTCCAGACCTCAACCCCATAGAAAATTTGTGGAGAGAGTTAAGTCCATGTTGCCCCAAAACATCACTGCTCTAGAGAAGACCTGCATGGAGGAATGGGCCAAAATACCAGCTACAGTGTGTGCAAACCTGGTGAAGACTTACAGGAAACGTTTGACCTCTGTCATTGCCAATAAAGGTTATGTTACAAAGTATTGAGTTGATCTTTTGTTATTGACCAAATACTTATTGTCCACCATGATTTACAATTAAATTCTTTAAAAATCCTACAATGTAATTTCCTGGATTTTTTTTCTCATTTTTTCTCTCGTAGTTGAAGTGTAGCTATGATGAAAATTACAAACCTCTCTCGTCTTTCTAAGTAGGAGAACTGCCCCACTGTATCTTCATAATTAAGGGCTCATGTCTCCACTTTGCACTGTGCTGTTATGTGCATCTTTAGAAGTGTATGTAAGCTAATACATGTTGTAAGGTAATATATGGATTATGTAGGTAGATGTCCTTAATAATAAGTATAACAAGCTTATCAGACTACGGACATATATGTGAATGGATGTTGTCTGAATGGACATCATGTGGTACATATCTAAATAAATATACCTGACTTCCAGAAGCACTTGGCTAGCACTATTTTATATTATTTCATGATTTTATATTATTTCATGATGACAGTATATGCACCTGCTTTAAAACTCTTATAATAGTAAGCAAAATTCTACCCTTTTATAAGACTGACATTTATATGCCATGGAAGTAGTGCAGGATACGGTCAGTGACTACATGGCAACTATTTTATAAATGCTTAATAAATATTTTTGACCATTTATGAGACCACAATGTATTGTTGAACACCTCTACACACTCACAGGCCAAGACTATGCCATTACACCGAACAGCTCTTTGACCGAACAGAGTCATACTAAATAATGTAACCACAGAATTGGATGGATATAAAATTCAGGCTCATACAAGGTAATGCTTTTTAAGGTTTACCCCATGGAAAGCCAATCTTCCCTACTGAGGCATAAAACACTTTAAAGAGCAGACTACAGTAGTAAACAACCTCCAAGCCAAGATCGTAATCCCTATTGTGAGAAAGAGTGCAGCCATATGCGTTATCAGCTTTTTTCTCATGAAAGACCATGCTGAAAAAAAAATGCCCCTGAGAATGCTTTAAATACGTCAAAGCAACAGCTTTTACAGAAAATAAATGTTTTTTTTTCTGATGTGGCTTTTCAAGAGCATAATGTAATATTAAATTGTGTAATATGAGGCCTTATTCAGGCATATCGCCACTTCCAGAGTCAGAACCCTGGCCAGCAACATCACCAGCACCAAGGACAGTCCCAAAGTTTGAATTTTCTATATTTCTGCATAAATATGATCTAGAACATCATCAGATTTTTCACAAGTCCTAAAAGTAGATAAAGAGAACCCAGTTAAACAAATGAGGACAAAAAATATTATACTTGGTCATTTATTTATTGAGGAAAATGATCCAATATTACATATTAGTGAGTGGTAAAAGTATGTGAACCTTTGTTTTTCAGTATCTGGTGTGACCCCCCCCCCCCTTAAACTAAACGTTTCCTGTAGCTGTTGATCAGTCCTGCACACACCGCTTGGAGGAATTTTAGTTCATTCCTCCGTACAGAACAGCTTCAGCTCTGGGATGTTGGTGGGTTTCCTCCTCACATTAACTGCTCGCTTCAGGTCCTTCCCACAACATTTCCATTGGATTAAGGTCAGGACTTTGACTTGGCCATTCCAAAAGATTAACTTTATTCTACTTTAACCATTCTTTGGTAGAACGACTTGTGTGCTTAGGCTCGTTGTCTTGCTGCATGACCCACCTACTTTTGCCGCCCACTAAAATGTAATATTGGATCATTTTCCTCAATAAATAAATGACCAAGTATAATATATTTGTCTCATTTGTTTAACGGGGTTTCTCTTTATCTACTTTTAGGACTTGTTTGAAAATCTGATGATGTTTTAACTCATATTTATGCAGAAACATAAAAGATTCTAAAGGATTCACAAACTTTCAAGCACCACTGTATTTTTTCGGCTGGAAAGGGCATACGAGTCTCGCTTCTCAACTCATACAAATTCTAGCAAGTGCAAACCGAGGGCCGAACAAACAAAGAGTGACGACATTTTTTCCTTGTCAAAATGTGTGTAGAAACTGAATTCAACGAGTTGCAAAGTGGTTGTGTGTCGAGGTAGGGACTGGGATAATGCATAACCACTACTGGCTGACAAACTATCCAATTCATATATTAACAAGTGAGATGTCTGACTGTACTACCAGAACGTCTATAATTATCCTAATGAATTCCTTCTGACGAGACCGTGATCGTCTTCATTAGGGAGACTCGTGATGTTATGGCTTCAACATAAATATGCTAATGTGTTGTTTGAAAGGGCAGTTAAAGCTGTTCTCTTAGCACTGCATAAACAAACCCCGGTGTAGAGAGACACCCCTAGGTGTTTTAAATTCTGCTTGGGAACTGTGAAAATTCACTTAACAGTCTGTCCTCACTCACTAAAAGTGCTGTGACAGGACAGCAGCCATGCATGAGGGTGAAACAGATGCAGACGATCCGACAGAAACTAGCTGAGGAAGAAATGACACTCCCGTTTGATTTGATTAGATGTCTCAGTGGGACCCACAGAGAGGAGACTTAATTAAAACACATCTTGATGGAAAATACCGAGGAAAATATCATTAGTTAAGAGGTGCATTGCAGCTGAGAGTCAAGCCAATCAAGGGACACCGAAAATTTTGAGCCTCTCTAGCTAACTGCCTGGTCTAAATTGAAAAATGATAACAATTTGTCTTCAGTGGCCACTCGGGCCTGGGTCAGACGCTAACTCTGTTAAGCTTCAACTAGTCAGGTTTCCTTTTCTTTCCACTTCTCAAAGTAAACAAATTAAATTCTTCTCCGATGATAGGATAGGATCACGTACAGCAGCACTCCCTTAGTAACGCAAAGTCACACTTTAATCCCACGGTGCGTCTGGCCAGCAGGGTACAGTGTTCTGCTGAAATGGAGCGATTTGGAATACCCATTAAAAATAATGAGCCAGGCCATTTCGCTGCTTTTTAGTTGAAAACAATCCATATTGTAGAGCTTTCTCGTTAAGGCAAGTGGAAGAGCAACAATTACAGGACGGAAATTTAATTTAATGACATCCTGTTGTCTTTTGCTGGAAAATGCATTGTAGTGCCAAACAGTGTGGTTGGGAACATTTTGATGGGAAATCATGTATGGGAAGTGCAGACAAGCTTTGGATCACATTTGGGAACCTGTTGACGATGGGAATATATGTGAATTGTGTGAGAAATTTATTTATAAACTACTTTTTACAATCCAGCATTGTCTCACGGCAGTTTTACAAATGTCTATACTCACAGTCTGAGTTGAGCAAACCTAGGGCAACAGTGGCAAGGAACAAAAAATCATTAAATATAATGATGATGAAACCTTTGGAGGACCAAGACTCAACAAGGGACCCAACCTCCTTGGGCAACCTAGATAAATAAATGATAAATAAATAAATAAATAGAGAATATATTTAAGGAAAATATAGTAAGTAAAATTAAATGTAATACAAAACATAGAATATAATAAATTTAAAAAAGCCTTTGAAGCTAGAGTAGAGTAGAGGTGTCTACATACTTTTGACTGTAGTTACATGAACATTTGTCCTGTTTATTGTTGATTTGTAAATAATTATATGCACACAAAACAGTAACCATATGAGAGAGATAAGACAACCTCTCCAGGGTTTGGTTGGGGCTTACATACTTGTCTCACTCTGCGAGTGAATTAAAAATGCTAATCTTCTCAGTGCCATTTGTCAGGGTAGGCGAGTAAACAACAGCGGTGAACAGGGAAGCAGGACTGCATGTGAGCTCTGTCTAAATGACTGTTATGCTAGCAGATCTCTGGTTAGCTAGGACACCACCATGCATTTACAAGCCCTGCATGCCTATCTGCTGCTGTCAGGAATGGATTAGTTTCTTTCGCGCTGAGCCTTGGCTTCCCTTAGGTGCACAAAGTTGTGTTATTACAGTCATCAGTATTATATTTCAGGCAGGTAATTGTTCTTTTGTTGCAGTGTGCAATAATTACGTTATGCCTCCAGCTCTTGAGAAATGCAAATCATTTTCTTTTTTCTTGTACCTTGGTGGTATAATATTATGTAACATTATTAGTATTTATATGTACAATTTAAGGTTTAGTTCTCTGTCAGGGGTGTAGTACAGGACTTGTATGGTTTTTGTAGATAATTCTATCGTAATTTATTCAAATTTATTTTAAAGCACTGTGTGGACGGCTGGAAAAGTGCTATATTCTGTCAGGACATACAACCCTGAATCATAAAGTCCTTGAGGAGCATTGATGGGCAGAGGATCTTAAGTTTGTCAAAGAATGCATGAAAAACCTTTTGAAATGTATAAAACCAATGTTCCTCAAAGAACAAGTTTCACCTCATTACTAGCTCTAGATTGCTCTGCCTCGACTTATTTTTGGAACGTGTTGCAGTTCTGAAGTGCAGGAATGGGTGTATATTAACAAGTGAAATAAATACAAATAATTGCATCCCCATATTATGAGTGGATGGCTGGAAAAGTGATACAGTGGTATGAAAAAGTTTGGGCACCCCTGATCATTTTCATGATTTTAGTTTATAAATCATTGGTTGTTCAGATCAGCAACTTGAGTTAAATATATCATATAGCAGATGAACACAGTGATATTTGAGAAGTGAAATGAAGTTTATAGGATTTACAGAAAGTGTGCAGTAATTATTCAAACAAAATTAGGCAGGTGCAATAAATTTTGGGCACCCAACAGAAAATGACATCAATATTTAGTAGATCCTCCTTTTGTAGAAATAACAGCCGCTAAACGCTTCCTACAGCTTCCAGTCTGAATTCGGTTTGAAGGCTTTGGACCATTCTTCCTTTAGAAACATCTCCAGTTCAGTCAGGTTTGATGGTTTCCGAGCATGGACAGCCCACTTTTGTCAGTAATATTCCTGTTCTGGGGACTGCGATGACCATTCCAGAACTTTTTCTGGTTTTCCTCTGCATGAATGCCTTAGTAGATTTTGAGGCAGGGTTTTGGGTCGTTGGCCTCGTGCAACTTTGTCCCACTGATTTCTTGAACATTTTCTCAAGATCCTGGAGATATTAACTGGAATCTGCGACCCTCAAACTTTAACAAGATTCCTAGTACCTGCCACTGCCACACAGGTCCCACAGCATGGATGAACCGCCACCAAATTTTTACTTGGGTAGCAAGTGTTTGTCTTGGGATGCTGTGGTTTTCTTTTTTCCGCTCCTTGTTTTGTCCAAATAACTCAAGTTTTAAAGTTTTCATCAGTACACGCACTTATTCCCAAATGAAGCTTGTTGTCCAAATGTGCTGTAGCACACCGCAAGTGACTCTGTTTGTGCGTGTCTGCAGAAAAGGCTTCTCTGGCATTACTCTCCATAAGCCCTCTTCCTTGTGCAAAGTGCGCTGTATAGTTGAACGATGAACAGTGACACCATCTGCAGCAAGATGGAGGTTGTAGGTCTTTGGGTGGTCTGTGGCTTGACTATGACTGGTTCTCACCATCGTTCGCCTCTGCCTATCTGAGATTTTTCTTGGTCTGCCACTTCGGGAGTTCCTTAACTAGAACTGTGCCTGTGGTCGCCATGCCCTCACTATGTTCCTCACAGTGGAACTGACAGTCTGAAATCTCTGAGAGAGTTTCCTTCCCTGAACCATATGTTGAACACCTTGTTTTCAGCCATTTGAGAGTGTTTTGAGGCTCCAGTTTCCACTCTTCAGAGAAGATGCAAAGAGGAGAAAAACGTCTAATTGGCCCCCCCCCCCACCTAACCCTTTCTCATAGTTGGATTCACTTGTGTATGTAGATCAGGATCAATGAGCTTACAAAACAAATTTTGTTGTTCCAATAAATTAGTGCTAAAGGTAATTCAAATGACAAGGGTGCCCTGCCTACTTTGTTTGAATAATTACTGCAACACTTGCTGTAAACCTCTACACTTAATTTTCACTCTCAAATCACGGTGTTCATCTGCTATTGACATATTTTTACCTGAAATTGCTGAGGGGCTGACAACCAATGATTTATAAGAAAAATCATGAAAATTCTCGGGGTGCCCAAAACTTTTTCATACCACTGTATATCCTGCAGCATATACACCACTGAATTATAAAAAGTTGAATAAAGGCCTTGAGGAGCAAAGATTGGCAATGATCTCCATTTGTCAACAACCATGTTTTCTCAATGAAAGATTGGGATATTTTTCCTCTACGTGCATGATATCATTAAACAATTCAAGGAATCTGGAGGTTTTCAGTGCATAAAGGGCATAGGGCAAGCCTAAAACTGAAAAAAAAAAGTACTCTGATCCCCTCCAATCTCAGATGCACGCATCAAGAAACATCATTCCTCATAGCTTGATAGAATCACAGATAGCGATTAACTTTGGCAAACCTTTAATCAAGCACTACAATACGAAGTTTCCCTCACAAATGCCACTTAAACCCTTACCTGTGCCAAAAAGACGCCTTATGTACCATGTCCATGAAGTGGCGTTGACTTCTCTGTGCTCTGGATTCACTTTGTTTGAAAATCATCTCATTACCTCATAGCCCTAAATTGGGCCCCGTCCCAACTTTTTTTGGAACCATTGATGAAATAAAATCAAAGTCATGTAAGGAACACTGCATTATTATTTTTTTATTAGCATTTTGCTTGTTTTTTTTATTTATATGCTGGTCGTTTTAATAGGATGATTAGGATATTTTTCATAGAACAAAACTGCTTAAACCCGCCTGAGGTTTAAGCTGTCAAGCTGGTTTAGCTGGTTGACCATCTTGACCAGTTTGAGCTGTTTTTTTTGTCCATCAGGGCGCCAGTTAGCCAAGGCAGATAGCTATCTGCTAATAACAAGTCAGATTCCAGTGTTTGGAGACTTGAATTAACATCATTACATTTCCAGTGATTTACTTAATCATAATCAAAAGTGTACTTAACTCTGGGTGCTGAGCATAACGTTTTAGCTAACTAGCTCCTAATTAATTAGCCCACAAGATGCAGGGATCTGCTCGTCCTCTTCTAATTGCCAAATCAGATCTGATTGGCTCAAGTTGTGTATCTTTAAGAGTCATGTCGGGTTTAAGCTGAAACATCACGTTCCATGAAGTCTCGTTTTCAAATGGAAATGCAAAGCTGTGAATGTTAGCACATAATCAGCAGCTCATAAATCCACAAGCTTGTTATGCTTTGAAATACAATACAATCTGAGCACAGACGATCAAAGCGCGTATGCTGCAGCAAACGCTGCAGACCAACCTGAAAATAAAGGAGAAGGAGAGAGAGAGAGAGAGAGAGAGAGATTGGAAAGGATATCAATAGTGATATTTTTTCAATTTAAATTTCAAACCGCTAAAAGCCTATATGGCACCAATTTAATAGTGTGGCTGTGGGAGAGAACTGGCAGCCTGCAGCAGCCTCAGCAGATTACCCTTGATCACCTCATCAAATGTAGCTAATAGCGAAGAGATATACTCAATCAGCTGCTGCGTGCCAAGCATCCTTCTCTAGAACTGGCAAACCCCTAATTTCAACACCAGTGAGGAGACTGTGGGTTTTAATAGATCTGGATCATGTCTTTACTGTTTTACACTCTGTTCTACTAACTTCAGTCTCTTTAGTAGCTACCTGAAAAGTTCTGGTTACAAGTTGAGTTTTTAAAACACCCATTTACATTTACGCATTTAGCAGACGCCCGACTTACATTGATACAGTCTTACAATTCCAAGCAGTTGTGGGTATAAGGGTCTTGCTCAGGGACCCAACAGTGGTCTTGGCAGAAGTTGGATTTGAACCCTGTACGCTATTCTGTACACAATCTTACCAATGCCATAAAGTCAAGACTTTCAATCAGTGAATTTCCAGACAAAATCACATCTCTTTATTGCATTTTCATGCCACTGATTTCACGCCGCGTCAACTTGGTAAACTTTGACAAATGATTAGAGGTCATTGACCAAGAGTGCTGCTGCTTTGACACATGGCCTGAAGGGTTGGGCTTTCTATAGCAGTACTGTAGAGCCAAAATTGGGAAATGCTTACCCTTGTATAGCACAATATTTTATATAAAACATCTGAGCTGATTTGTTCGGCACTGGGTTTGCCCAACCAATACATTCTAATAAACAAGTGCATTTAAAAGAGCTGATGAAAACTAGGTTTCCAAGTAGCTAGGTATTTACAATAAGAAGAATATAATTGATTTTCTACTATACAATATCATTCAGTCAACTTCAACTGGAGCATTCTTTCAATACCCCACACAACAGACATGTACGTCAGTACTTGTCTACAGCTGTAACCATCCAAACGATGGAAGCTGTTGTCATTTTTCTCAATCTCAGAATATGATGAACCGCAACCTTTTCTTTTTCACAGCCCTAGTTCTCTCTGAAGCAGAAGTAAACCTAATAGTACTCCCTCATGTTTCCTCATTCTCACACAATATATCGGACCAAAGCAGCATACTGGAGTCAAACTGTGGGTTAACAGCACAAAAGTGGTTTGAAAAACGATTCCTTAAGGTATGACTGTCAATATCAGATTGCTGACTGCTTTCTGCCCATAGCTCTATGTTACAAAGAACCTGGGATTGCCCCAGTAGTAAAAAAGTCAAATTCAAAGTCAGAAGCGATCTAGTTTATTGTCTCACGCAGCATATTTAAATATGGCATACGAACAGGAAAGAAAGCTGCAACTATCGCATAACTTAAAACAATGTGAGAAAACATTGCTGGCAGAACAACGCAACTTCTCAGCCTGAATGAGTTCGCACAGTATGTCTCTGTGATTAGGTCACGTTTTTCAGAAATGCTGAGAGCTGTCCACGATTCTCACAAAAGTGTCAAGCATTCTCAGCAGTATTAAGTTTTGAGCATAATTAATATAAACAGTTTTTTATTTTAACACATAATCTGAATTAAATATACACAGAGGTCTAGTAGCAAACCAATTTCAACTTCAAAACGTCTGATTGTATTACTTTGTACTTACTATCTACGGTGGGGCAAAAAAGTTTTAGTCAGCACTGATTAATGCAAGTTCGCCTACTTAGAAACAATGAAAGAGGTCTGTAATTTTCAGCAAGGTACACTTCAACTATGAGAGACAAAATGAAAAAAAAATCCAGAATCATATTGAGTATTGGTTAAGAATTTAAATTGTAAATTATGGGGAAAATAAGTATTTGGTCAATAACAAAAGGTTCACTCAATACTTTGTAACATAACCCCTTTGTTGGCAATGAAAGAGGTCAAACGTTTCCTGTACAGTCTTCAGCAGGTGGACACACTTAGCTGGTATTTTGGCCCATTCCTCCATGCAGATCTCCTCTGAGCAGTGGGATGTTTTTGGGGCACCACGGACTTTAAACTCCCTCCACAAATTTTTCCTATAGGGTTGAGGTCTGGAGACTGGCTAGGCCACGCCAGGACCTTGAAATGCTTTTCACGGATCCACTCCTTCGTTCCGCGAGCTGTTGTTTTGGGATTCTGTCCTGCTGGAAGATCCAGCCATGTTCCATCTTCAATGCTCTCACTGATGGAATAGGTTTTGCGTAAAATCGGATCACGATACTGGCCCCGTTCATTCTTCCCTTACCACGCATCGTCGTTCTGTTCCCCTTGGCATAAAAACAGCCCCAATCATGATGTTTCCACCCCATGCTTCACAGTAGGTAGGTGTTCTTGGGATGCAACTCAACATTCTTCTTTATCCAAACATGCGAGTGGATTTTTTACAAAAAGTTTATTTTGGTTTCATCTGACCACATTATATTATCACAGTCCTCTTCTGCTCATCCATATGCTCTCTGGCAAACTTCAGACGGGCCTGGCCATGTACTGGCTTAAACAGGGGGACACGCCGGACAACTGCCAGGATCGAAACCCCTCTCGGCGTAGGTGTTACAAAAAAAAAAGAAAGGATGGTAGCCTTTGTTACTTGTCCCAGCCCTCTCTGCAGTCATTCATCAAGTGCCCTCCATGTAGTTCTGGGATAATTTTGCTCACGTCTCATGATCATTTTGACCCCACGGGATGAAGCTTGGCGTGAGCCCCAGATCGAGGGAGATTATCATGGTCTTGTATGTCTACAATTGGCCCACATTTGATTTATTCACACCACCTGCTTGCCTATTGTGGGAATTCCACTCTTCCCAGTCCTGGTTGCAGGTCTAACAATTTTCTTCCTGGTGTCCTTCGACAGCCTTTGTCTTGGCCATGGTTGAGTTTGGAAGTCTGACTGTTGAGGCTGTGACATGTGTCTTTATACAGATAACGAGGTCAAACAGGTGCCATTAATACAGGTAATGATGGAGGGACAAAAGCTTCTAAAAGAAGAAATTACCGGTCCGTGACAGCCAGAAATCTTGCTTGTGTTTTTGGGTGACCAAATACTTATTTTTCACCATGATTTACAATTAAATTCTTTAAAAAAGTCTCATAGCTGAAGTGTAGCTATGGTGAAAATTACAGATCTCTCTCATCTTTCTAAGTAGGAGAACTTGCACAATCAGTGGCTGACTCAATACTTTTTTGCCCCACTCTATCTATCTGTCTATGTATCTATGTATCCAGTACCACTCTAAACTTTAGACACATATACAAATACAGAATTGTTATTCTGTACTTTTGTATTTCCTACATTGTAGACTAATATTGAAGACATCAAACTATGAAGGAACACACGGAATTATATATTACGCAAGTGTTAAACAAACCAGAATATGTTTTATACCTTAAGATTCTTCAAAGTAGCCACCTTTTGCTTTGATGCCAGCTTTGCACACTTTTGGCATTCTCTCAATCGGCTTCATGAGCTAGTCACCTGGAATGGTTTTCAATTAACAGCTGTGCCTTCTGAAGAGTTGTATAATTTATTGGCTTCTTTGTGTGTTTGACAACAATTGTGTTGTGTAGAGGTAAGGTTGGTACAGAGTAAAATAAGACCTGCAATATTCGACGTACGTTCTAATCTATCACATCAAAGATCCACTAAACTAAGGAAAGAGAAAGGCAGTCCATCATTACTTTAAGACATGAAGGGCAGCCAATCCAGAAAAAATCAAGAACTTTAAATATATCCTCAAGTGGTGTCACAAAAGCCATCAAATGCTAGGATGAAACTGGCTCTAATGAGGACCTCCACAGAAAAGGAAGACCAGTAGCTCATTAGAGTTACCAGCCTCAGAAATTGCAAATTAACAGCATCTCGGATTAGATCCCACATAAATGCTTTGCGTAATTCAAGTAGCAGACACATCTCAACATCAACTGTTCAAAGCAGAGTGCATGAATCAGGCCTTCAAGGTCGAAATTGCTGCCACTAAAGAAGCCACTAATGAGAAATAACAAAAAAATGAAGAGAATTACTTTGGCCAAGAAACAATGAACATTAGACCAGTGGAAATCAGTACTTTAGTACTTTGGTAGATTTTTGACGAGATAAACTCACTGACAACATAAATGACTAATCAAGAAGGAGTTCTTAGAATCTATTGAAACTTTATATGTATGAATGTAATGATGATATATAGTGGTGCTGAAAGTGTGAACCCTTCAATTTTCTATATTTCTGCGTAAATATGACCTCAACATCATCTGATTTTCACACAAGTCCTAAAAGTATATAAAGAGAACCCAGTTAACAAATGAGACAAAAATATTATACGTGGTCTTATTTTATGAGGAAAATGACCAATATTACATATTACTGAGTGGCAAAATATGGAACTTCTAGATTAGCGTTAAATTTGAAGGTTAAAATTAGAGTCGGGTGTTTTCACTCAATGGGATGACATCATGTTGTGAAGGTGGGCACCCGTTTTAATTTAAAAGAACAGATCTATCAAAATCTGTCTTTCTCAACATGTTTGTGGAAGTGTAATCATGGGCTAACACATGAGATTTCTGAGGAACTCAGAAAACATTTGTTGATCTCATCATGCCTGAAAAGGTTACAAAACCGATCTCCAAGAGTTTGAACTCCACCATCCACAGTCAGACAGATTGTGTACAAATGGAGGAAATTCAGACAAAAACAAGCCCAAAGCATTATGTTTTCCACCCCCATGCTTTTCCCAGTAGGTATGGTGTTCTTTGGGATGCAAACTCAGCATTCTTCTTCCTTCAACCAATGAGTTAAAAAAAAAGTCATTTTGGTTTCATCGACCACATGCAATATTCTCCCCAATCCTCTTCTGGACTCATCCATATGCGCTCTGGCAAACTTCAGACGCTGGACATTTACTGGCTTTAGGCAGGGGGGCACGCCTGGCACTGCAGGATCTGAGTCCCCTCTCGGCATAGTGTGTTTTTTACTGATGGTAGCTTTGTACTTTGGTCCCAGCTCTCTGCAGGTCGTATCAGGTCCCTCCGTGTAGTTCTGGGATTTTTGCTCCACCGTTTCTCGATGATCATTTTGACCCCCACGGATGAATCTTGCGTGGAGCCCTCGATTGAGGAGATTAAGCATGGTCTTGTATGTCTTACAATTGCTGCCACGTTGATTATTCACCCAACCTGCTTGCCTATTTGTAGATTCACTCTTCCCAGCTTCCTTCAAGTCTACAATTTTCTTCCGGTGTCGTTCGACAGCTCTTTGGTCTTGGTCATGGTTGAGTTTGGAGTCTTGACGTTTGAGGCTGTGGACAGGTTTATATTAATAACAATAACAAGGTAAAACAATGTGCATTATACAGGTAACAATTGGAGGGACAGAAGACTTTTAAAGAATTGTTATAGGTCTATGAGAGCCAGAAATCTTGCCTTGTTTGTGGGTGACCAAATATTATTTTCCCCTATGATTTTGTAATCAAATCTTTAAAAATCCTAACAGTGTGATTTCCTGGAATTTTTTTTTTTTTACATACCTCTCTCATCTTTCTAAGTAGGAACTTGCACAATCAGTGGCTGACTAAATACATTTTTTGCCCCACTGTATGAATTAATATCAAAGACCTTTATGTTATCCATTCAAGGAGAAACTGGAGAGGATTTTTTTACTGCTTTCCCTCAGCTTGTCAGGCGGTTTTATCTGGGGAAATGTGCGCAGTAGTAGCCATGTACTTGCAGTGAGTCACTTAGAACAGAGGGACAGGTTTTTTAAATCCAGATTCAGTATAGTTTCCAGCAATCAGACTTACCTGGACATGTAATAAAGTGCTGAGGCTTCTTTAATCTGCAAGGACTGATGAGGCGATAGTGCTGAGCCATTGATGCGTCCGTGCTGTAGCTTTCCAAGGTGAATAGATGACTGTGCGTGCCTGTGCTAGCTCGTGTACCAGAGATTGACGGTGTTATTGTTTGTCACAATTGCATATATCCCGCGGTGTGATCATACTAAACCAAGTCTGTGCATGAATGTGTGTCACGGCCGTGTCATATGGTTTGTAATTGTTAGCAGAGATGCGCTAGACGCCTCTCCCGTTTGGTTTTGCTGATTGGCTGGTTCTCTCTTCCCAGGCAAGCAGATAATTAGATGCCAGTCAGAATAATTCATGAGTCCTGAACTCTACACGACACAAAAGTGGAGACGGAAACGCATGCTCCCATACTTAGCTCCAGTTCCATGTTTGCTTGTACGCCACTGAAGATGAGGACCAGTCTACACTTATCGAGCTGGAGGAACATGCAGGCACCGGATCTGAATTTCTTTCTTCACGTCTTCTTTGGTCGCATAGTCACTGCCAACCCTGCGTGTGGTGAGATGGAATTGTACACCTTAGAACCGATAGGCGACAGTCATAACCCTCTTTATGGTTAATAATAAGAACAACAGTAAGTAACACAAACCCAAGATCGCCTCACACAGCAAAAAATGTCATGAAGAAAAATGTAGAAAAAGAAGAGGGCAGGTAGCCAGTGCAGCAGGTTAGGGTGATATGGGTAGAGAACTTGGTCGAGTGAGAATGTGAGCTGTTGAGTTCTTGAATATCCTGTAAGCTTTTGTAAGATTTGCTGGGAGCAAGAGAGCGAGAGCTTCAGTAATAATGTCGGACACAATGAAAGGAGATATGTTGCGAAAAATCCATCATATGTTAAGATGTAATCATGAGTGACTTATGAGTTTAGTTTTATCATGTACCTTTACAGCATTTTAGCGGACGCCCTTATCCAGAGCGACTTACAATTGATTGTAATCTTACAATCCAAGCAATTGTGTTTACGGTTCTTGCTCAAGGACCCAACATGGCAGCGTTGGCAGAGGTGGGATTTGAAACCCTGGACCTTCTGGTCCAGAGTTCCTGGGTACCTTACAACCGCTAGGCAACAACAGTCCCCAATGTACAGTTCGTTCAAATACAATGTGCAATATACAAATACAAGAGAGATGCTATGAGGGCGTTTCTTCCCCGTGGGAGGGGGGTCCTGGGCGGGTGGGGGGTGGGCCCCGGGGTGCGGGGGTGTGGAGTCAGGAGGGGGGGGGGGGGGGGGGGGGGGGGGCTGGGGGTGGGGGGGGGGGTGGGCGTTATGTATACCGAGGGGGGGGGGGGGTGGCTCTTCCGTCTTGAAGCACTCGACTTATAACTGCTTCTGGATTGCGGTGTATCTTCCACAGCGTCTTATCGCTGGCGGCAACGTCCGCACTTTAGCTTAGAAATATCCGCGGCGCCCAATATTATGACCTCACTACGGACAAGACCGGTGCCCCCGCCAGGAGGGAGTCAACGGAAAATACGTTGAGCTCTATGTGGACGTATGTTGGAATAATAGACAAACTGGTGTGATGACCGGACCCGGTTAAAGCCTCTCGGAATGCCGATATATAAAATGGTTGGCGATCACAAACTATGGAGCAAGACGGGAGACTGCTTTCGAGCGGATAATTTGAGGAGAGAGACCGGTCGGGCCGTGTTCATATTCTGAGGATAAGGGTTTAGCGAGGGGAAGCATATATTCACGGTAGGTATCGCCCGTTTACGGTGATGCCTGTTGTACTTTAACAGCGTTAACCAACCCTTGGAGCAAAATTAAGGAAAAATACGCAGGCAGTAGGCTACGAGTGCAGCCCATGAGCAAAGGACGAACCGTCAAACTGAATTGAAGGGAGAATTGAACGTGCATCTACCCAGTACTTTGACACGCTGAAGAGGAGTCGGGACGAGAGCGATAACGAAGTGGTCCAGCTTGTCCCCCCATTGTTAAATCCTTCTACTTGACGCGGTGATATTTCCACCTGGAATGGACGAGAGGCATGTTTCTTTTCGAAGACATCTTCTCCTCCCTATTTGTCCCTACTCTCTTGTTCCTAGACCCTCTCCTCCCACCCGTCCAAGGAAATCTTGTCGTTTTGCCTCAACAAGCCCCTCATGGAGCGTAAGGATCGTTCAAATGGTTCAGGGAAGACTTCTTCGACACTGGTGAGAGATGAACAATGATGATTAATGGGCATTGTGACAGCTAGGGCCTGTGCGATGGTTGGCAATTAGTTACATGGAATTGTTGGAATAATTACATCCTCCCCAAACATGCCTTTTTTGCCTCCCCATTTTCCCAGGAAGACTCCAGCCCAACCTGTCTTAGCCTAACAAGTAGCAGACGATCACAGTTTCCAGTGGCAAAATCGTGTCCTGTTTTACATGGCCAAAAAGTATGTAGACACCCTTTGGACTAGTGATTGTATTTCAGTACACCCTATATACAGTCATGCAATCTACAAAAGAGCTCAGTACTTTCAACCTAGGGCTGTAGTCAATGGAAGCCAGCCAGGAACCTAAATAGCCCCTAGACCGGTCACGCTGAGTCCAAATTAGCCCACGTCAGACCTAAATTTACCGTTCCTGTCAAAATGTTTGGAAGGATGTATACATGAATTCAGCGGCAACATTGTGTTTGAAATTATTATACAGGTTTGTGATACATATTCACTTTGACCAGTCCTATACTATAACCTCACTGATCACTTTATTAAGTAAACAGCTCCTTGTTTCTACACTCACTGCTAATGTTAACATTTCCACCTTCCCATATATATGCACTTTATATTCTACAATGACGGACTTAGTCCCCTCTGTTTCTCTACATACTTTGTTAGTCCCCTTTAACTAACTTCTCTAATGGTCCTGAACCGAACATGGCCACCCCAGATCAGGTATATTGGGGGTGGATCATTCTCAGCACTGCATACCACACTGTTCGTTTCCGTCCCAACACAACTGACCGTGACTGTTGGCATAACAAGGTAATGGAAGTGCACTCATGTTCCTAACTCTTAGGCAACAACGATGCAATTGTTTAAGTAACATGAATTGATGTAAAACATCATTTATGTCACACATAGCTCTGCCAAGCTACCATTGTTTAGGACTCTGGGCAAGGACCTGAATTTTTTTTCTGTCTCCCCTCTAAAAATATGTTTTGCCAGACAGGTTGAGTCAAGACAGGAAGGAAACAGAGTACATGGAAATTAAATCCAGAATCTGACAGATGGGAAGCGGGAATGAGCAACAGCATGACTCCATCATCTATTTTTTTATGTCCAACCGAACACTTTTTTTTTTTATTAACTCATCATGACAAAGTTGGACGGATTGCAGCCATGTTGTGTAGTTGCAGTCTGCTTACCATATGCGCAAGCCACGCGAACACACACCAAAACACACACACACACACACACACACACACACACACACTTTACTTCCTACACAGTAATGTCTCACCTGTGATTATGAAACACAGGGGTGTTCATTCTTTTTTTATCTGAACGCTGTCAAAAAAAAAAAGATAGATAGACAGAAACACACAACACACACACACACACACACACACACACACACACACACACACAAACACGAACCTATTTCCTAAACTATACTTTTCACAACAAATGGACCTCGATTCATTATTTGCATATTCAAAGAAGAGGAAAGTAGAGAACATGTAGGCAGGAATTAATGTGTCCTGTGAAACACCAAATCGAACGACTCTTATCTTTAGAGTGGGCGCTTCTGGATGTCACAGCCAGAGGAAACAAATCCAACTTAAGTCACCTGTGACAGAGGGATATCAGGAGGAAGGCGCCTCCATTCTACAGATCAGTGGCATGCAGCCTGGCTCTCCTTAAAGGGCAAGAATGGAACATTACCTCCCTAGTTTCCATATACAGCATAGAGGAGGTAACTAGTTTAAAATAAGCATGTGATAAAACTTCAAACCGAAACAACCCGTAGGATAAACGCTACATAGCCAACAGTAGTGAGTTTGACTACTTCCAATGTTAAAATAGCACAGGACAAAGCAATCTCCATTAAACACTGGCACTGGGATACCAGTTTTCCAAAAAAAAACAACAACAACCTTTTGTATAACTGTATTAAACTGTTACGCAGTGATATGCCTGTAAAACCCTATGGACATCACATTAACCTTAAAACCTGCTGTATAACACTGTTACATATTGACATCGCAATAAGAAACTGCTACATAACACACTTACCTACTGACACTACCATAAAATCCTGCTATTTAACCCTGTTACATGGTGATGTCACAATGAAATGCTGTTGTATAGCACTGTTACTTGGTGACAACACCAGAAAATGCTGTTACATAGTGACATTACTATAGAAAACACTTAACATAGTGGCATCACCATAAGAACCTGTTGCCTAGCACTGCTACATAGTGACGTCACTAGAACAGGTGTTGTATAACACAGTTGCAGTGGCATCACCATGAACTCCTGCTGTATAACACTGTCGCATGAAGACCTCATCATAAAAACCTGTTGTGTAACACTTACATAATGACATCATCATGAAATCCCGCTGTATAACAGTGATACATACTGACGTCACAGAGAATGCATTGTATAATATTGTTACAGGGTGATGTATAATGCTATCAATTGTATAACACTCAATTAGTGACCTCACATCTGGGACTGTGGTAGCCTAGCGGTTAAGGTATTGGACTCTGGACCAGGAGGTCCAGGGTTCAAATCCCACCTCTGCCAAGCTGCCACTGTTGGGTCCTTGAGCAAGGCCCTTAACCCACAATTGCTTGGATTGTAAGATTGAACCAATTGTAAGGATAAGGGCGTCTGCTAAATGCTAAATTATGTAGCAACATCACTGGAAAATAGATTGTATGACACCGTTACATGGTGACATCACCATGAAATCCTGCTCTCTAACACTGTTACGTGATGACATCACTACGAAATCCTGCTGCTGCTGTATAAAAATGTTACACAATGACTTCACCATCAAAATCTGCTGTATATCACTATTACATAGTGACACCATCATGAAACCCTCCTGCGTAACATTTATCATATAACAGTGTTACATGATGTCACAATGTTTGTTTGTTTGGTTTATTTAATGCCGCTATCAGCATCAGTGGCCATTTCAGCAACACTGCATATACAGTATACACTCAATCAATGCAATTTATTGTAACCAATTAACCTACACACACGTCTTTGGACTGTGTGGACTTTAAACCCACACAGACACAGGGAGCACATAGCAAGGACCCAGTTCACTGGGTCACTGGGATTGAACCCAGGACCTTCTTGCTGTGAGGCGGCAGTGCTACCACCAAGCCAGCGTACAGCCCCTATGTCACAATGAAATCCTGCTGTATAACACTGTTACATGGTGACATCACCATAAAACCCTGCTGTATGACAGTGATACATACTGACATCACTAGAGTATGCGTCATATAACATTGTTATAAGGTGACAATGCTATTACAAATTCAAGTTATACACTTGTATAACACTGCCAGACAGTGACATCACAATCACATTCGTAGTGACAGTACTATGAAAAAAATCATTATAACACTAACATCACCTTAAGAATCTGCTGCATAGCACAGTTACAGTGACATCATCATAAGAACCTGATACATAGCACTGTTACATAGTGACATCATAATAAATAACTGCTGTATAGGACTGTTATGTATTGACATCATTAGGACATGAGTGGTATAACACTGTTAAATAGTGACATCACCATGAAGTCCTGCTATATAACTGCTGTGTAAACACTTACATAATGACATCATCATGAAAACCTGCTGCATACACAGTAACAATACCATGGAAACCTACTGTATGTAAGCTTGAGTATAATTATTACACTCAGCATATTTGACAGCCATGCCACCCCAATCACCTGTTAACACCTTGTTTGCTCATGATTCTATAATTATGAAGTTAATGTCAAGCAAAAGCTCACTGTTATACCATATTTTTAAAACACTGTCAAATTCAACGCAAATGTCACCATCAGCTTAAAAAGAAAAACTATTTTAATACATATATTGACAATCTCACGCTTTACAAGACTGCCAATGTAGCTAAAAAAAGGCCTAACCCTCAGTGCGTCAGCCAGGGGAGAAACGTTGAGTCTGTCACTATGTCCTGAGGAGATCTGAGCATGAAAAATTCATGTAGCTGTCTCGTCCATGTCTCGCAATGATCAGAATCAAAGCCATGTTGCAATTAGGTTTAATTCCACTGATCCTAATGACACACCATGCTCATTCATTGATTTACAGTCAATGTGCCACAGTTTCCAAACGGCATGTCCTGCTTCCGTAATGAATATTTTCTGAGACATGCCTGAGACAGTATAACTTCAGCCAAAAAAGGCTCCTGCTCTATTATTTACACAGTCCGATTAAGAATTGATGGGGCTTGAAACGAGCAGGAATTCGCAATGAGACTGTCACTGAACTGAGAAAGGACTGAGAAGAGGTGGGCGATGGGTACACAAATTTAGCACTGGCATTGTAATCCGAATGCTGGTAGTTCAGCTGTAATGACATCTCAGTGTTGCAAGGTTTCAGATCATAGGCCTTCATTTGTAATGCCATGTGAAAGGCATTTATTTACCGCACCCAAGATGCTGGCTCAGAAAACTAACAGTTAGGAGTTGCAAGTCCATTGTTTGAACTAAAGCCCAAGAGAAGCCAGTTCAACTAAACTAAAACCCTTTATAAATCCAGCAACACAGAAGTATCTCTTAATGCCAACACGTGGTATGGACAAAAAATACATGAGATGCATTTCAACCAACAAGAACCTGTTAATGAGCTGTTCAGGAGCTTCCATCAGAGGAGTTGAGGTACTGGACTATAGTTTCAAGAATACTTTTACTTCAAGCATATGGTCGAAAAAAACAACATGACTTATTTACCTGTATACTTTTTCAGGATGCTTGTCTGGAACAATAGTCTAATATGGTAGCAGTGTAAAGTCCCAGCAGTGCCTTCCCTTCTGGTCAGCTCGAGCATCCTGAATGGCTGTGCCATGTCCATCCATTTATGATCACAGTGTACCATCTTCTCATGTCACAAAGTTCAAATTACACAATCCCATTGATGGATGTCAAATATCATAATGCTGACATAGAAGAACCTCACCTATTGGACTCAGAGATCATAGACTGGGTCTGTCAAGTATTCAATAGTTTGTACTATGAGTTGCTGTATTAGTGCATAACAAACTTAACATTGTCAGCCTTCAAGAAACTAAAGATGACGTGAGAATTATCTGTGTGGAAACTGAATAACAAGGTATCACATTCAATCTACAGTGAGTAATATTAATTCCTCCAATAAATAAGGTGCAAAATTTGTAATAAAGATAATTGGCTACATTTTAGATGGTTAGACAATAATTGCCGAAGACTTTAACCAGGTGTTAGATGGGGTCTTGGAGAAATGTAATTTCCTCAGAAATGACCCCAGAGACAGAATGGCTATTCATCTAATGATGAAAGATCTGAGTTACACAGATATCTCGGAGCTGGTTAATCCCACTGAAAGAGAATGCACTTTTTACTCTAGCATGCATATGTCCATTTCCTGACCTCCAATGGTTTGATGGATATGGTATCTGATTGCACTATAAAGCCTACTGATTTAGCAGACCATGCAGCAGGTCATATAAATTTCGCAGTAACGTCTAATATATGGAGAAGAGAAGATGGCAACCGAAAACAACTCTCGTTGATAATCCAATATTTAGATATTCACTTGATAATGACTTTGAATTCTTGTTCCAAATAAATGTGGGTTGAACACACAAATTGTCCACAGTCTGGGATGCCTTGAAGGCTTAGATAAGGGGTTTATATATGATTATTTCATATGTTATAAAAAAGAATATGTGGTACATGTTAGAAAGTTTAAATATCCAATACCTTGGAAAAACATTTGCGAAAAACTAAGACTAACAATAAGCTCAAGTAGCTGTGCAACAATCGTAAGCAAAAGATGATACTTTTAGTGTTAAAAGCAATATTTATGAAAGCGGAAGTTATTAGCTAGGCTAATAGGCTATATAATATGAGCTATAAAGTTTTTATAAAGTTAAAGAAAAAAAAAAAAAAGAAAAAAAACCTTTGATCAGTAGATCAAAGGAAGCCGTGGCCCAGTGGGAGAACTTGAGCTCAGAACAGCTATTTGTTTAATGAAACTAGGGAAATCCCATGAGCTGGATGGGTTCAAATAGAATACTGTAGAATATATATTTAAATACTGGCTCCTCCTTTGACAAATGTATTTGAAATTTCATTGTTCATGCTGCTCGAGTCTCATTCTACATTTGCACAAACGTGTTCTGTCAACAGACTCTGGGTTCATCATTTCCCTAATTACATATTTTCTCTGCAAACTCTTCTTCAGGTAGCAGTTCAAGTCCTCAAACCACGTAGCTTTTCCATCACTAGTTCCAGTCCTCACACCTTCTTTTTAATACAGTCTCCATGATAACTAGAAACATTACAGAACTGTATGCTGTGAATTTGCCTCATTGTAACAATAATATATGCACAAATTTCATTAATGATAAAGAAAGTATTTGGTGAAAGAAAGCAATGAAAGTATCTGGTGTAAAACTCAAAGCATGAGTAATAAAATTAGAAAAACAGAAAATGTTATACCAATTACAAATACCAAACTGTCTTCAGCAGAGGTGGGATTTGAAGCCTTGAAGCTGGTACCTTAACTGCTAGGACACCAGTGACCCGGTTCCTACATTCTTACTTAAATAATTAATGCCTAATATTATAAAGCCACTGCTTGTTATTTGAATCTCATCCCTAAACCTCAGCTATGTGCCCAGCTCTTATCAGAGTACCAAAACAGCATTAATTAGGGTACTTAATGACTTGTCAATGTCTTGGGATAATGGATGCGTCTTTTTCTTGTTCTATTAGATTTAATTGCAGTATTGGAAATTATAGATTATGAAATTTTACTGAATAGGTTAGAAAATACCTTACGTGTTTTCTTTGTTTAGATTTTACCTGACTGACCTGTATCAATTTGTTTATGTAAATAATTTATGCTCTGAGAATACAAAGGGAAGAATGGAGTTTCACAGGGGTCACTGTTGGGCCCACTTTTATTTTCGGTTCCTGCTCCTGCTAGGCTTATTTATTAACTATGGCTTTAGCTTCCAATTCTATGCTGATGACACAGAGTTGTATATATCAGCCAAACCAAATGACAGCCTTAGCATGAGTAAGATTGAGGATTGTGTAAAGAAAATAAAATATTGGATATCATTTAATTTTCTTTTATTTAACTCAGATCAATGAGGTATTAGTAGTTGGACCCAAGGCTGTGAGGGACATTCTGTCTGAATCTGTGCTGAAATGGCTGGTGTATGTTTCATCAGTTGGATTTTCTGCTTTAAGAATAAAATTATCTTTCAACTTTATATTTCTGTAGACATAAAATGAAAATAAAAACCCCAATATTGTGATTGTGAAATTTTGATTGTTCCTAAAATATTTATTGGGAATTAAATACCTTTGTTATTTATGTCTTCTTCATCATGTACAAAATGAAAGAAACATGCTTGAAAATCTATAGAATAGCTTTCTTCCAGTTATGTAATACAGTGGTACCTTGTTTCTTGACCACCTCGAGAACTTGAACTCGTTGAATTTGGTTCTCGATGCATTTTGACTAGAAAAATTTGCTTCAGTACTCGGTGTACTTGCTTAAACTTGTATGAGGTCAAGTTGCACAAAACTCATTTCATGACTCAGTGATTCAGTACACAGTGATTCAGATTCACAATAGCTCTTGCTCACTGAAGATCTCCACTGTGTTTATCGTGTTTTTCTTTATTTTTACATATACAGTACTGTATTAGTGCAAATAAGTGCAAATAAGTCTCCATGGGTCCTAAAAAGGCTATTAATGAAATCCAACCAAAAGGAAACCTGCGAATTCTCCAGAACATAGTCTGCAGAGTTCAACAATGGACTGTTTTGCTTTTACTTTTTACTTTCCATCCATTTAAATTACATGAGATTTTTCAACGCTTTATCATAAAATAAGCATTATGTTAATGATTTTGGCCGACTGTAGGTTAATGTAATAGGCTCTGCTATGATAAAACTCATCAGTTCATGACACATATAATTCCTTATACCATGTTCCTTATGGGAAAAATGAGCTTGGCAGTCATTGTTTTCGGTTCTTGACAAGACTTCTGGAATGAATTAAGGATGAGAATTATACTCTATGCCATATGCAAAGAAACTCTACTGACTGGATGCGCCAGTAAATCTAGTTAGCTTATGAAACGGCAACTAGAGTGATAACATCAACAGCACCTGTTAGATTGATAACAAAATATTTCTTCTGACACCAGTGCTTGCATCAGCAGAACCTGCCATGTAAGGAGTAACAGAGGGAAGTATGGGATACAAGTGATTCTTACAAGTGGACACTATACTATTATATATAGTTCTATATAAAATAATACAAATTAGATCCAGATGTGTGGACAGCCATAATTGTGTCTTCATGGGGTAAGATTAGTGTTATTAAGATGATCGTGGCCGCACAATGTAACCATATCTCCAGGATGGTGCCTGTGATAATCTCGGACAAGAACATTAAGCAGTTTGATCAGGGACTTGTGGAGCGAGAACATTTGGTATGTTCTCTCAGATTTTTAGGCTCTCAGTTTAGTATTATAAATCTCTCCAGTCAAAAAGGGCAGAAGCCAGAATTTCAGAAGTCTGAACCCCACAATTTCTGAATAAAACTCAAAGCAAATGCAGCTACCGAGTGTGTTTTTTGCTGTTGAAGTCCTGTGCTTGTGTGTCGTGCCACAAATGCATGCTGGCTATTTTGGCACAATGAGGACTGATTGGAAAGCTGAGATCAATTCTGAACCCTGTCACTTCACCATGAAATGGCAATTGTTCAGCATAGCAGTGATGGCTCCCCCTGTGGAATCTTTTTACTTTCAGCCTATTACCTCTCTATTATGATCAATTTCTCAGTATTACCGGGTCATATTTCATGCTGCTTGTTTATAAAGAAAGGGCCTACTCTGGCCTGGCCTTGCAATAAAAAAAAACAAGTTAAAGTGGTGGGAAATACAGTAACGGCTTTATTAAATTAGTGCAAAAGACAGACAGAACTCATTCGTAACACCATTGTTTACTTGCTTTATCAGGACTTACAGGGACTCTTAATCGAACCCATACATGTTCTATTCTTTTTTCTCAAACACAAACCACCAAACTAACAGCCTTGCTTGGCCTCTCTGTAAGGGCAGAGGGCAGGGAGAGATCAAGTGTCCTATCAAAAAACCTAAGATTTCGCCACCTATTTCTGAAAAGAATAGCTAATAAAACAAAAAAAAGAGGAAAAACATCAGTAGCATTGGAAATACTGCCTAAAATGAGCAAAAATAGGACACTGTTCTTGTTTTTTACTCATAGAGGGTTGCTGTCTGCAGTCAGATTAGATAAATTAACCAATAAAGTTGTACAATGGTAAAAAATAATATTTATAATATATATATTTATAGCATACTTTTCCTTTCCACCTTTTCACATCCTTACTAAAAAGATATATTCCACTCCATAACAACTAATGCAATAAAAAGCATAACCCCCCAAAAAACAAAAAAACTAAACAAAAAAAAAAAGAAGACTCCAGAGATTTGACTTTAAACTTTGAAGGCTTTTGGCTACCACCTTGCCCTAAGAAACCACAGCCACGGCAGACTAAACACGCCTTACGTTCTCACCTTACATTAGTAAACAAAGTCATACAGTACTCAGAGACAAATAAAATACATCAGAAAGTCTAATTGCTTTTCTCCACCCAATACGTCCTTATCCAGTGCGGATTCATCCAGGCGGAGCCATCCAGGACAGTCTCCAGAGGTACGGAGAGAGAGCAAGACGGGCAGAGAAATGAAGATAGGGAGAGTAGGGGCAGACGGGCAAATGATAGTGGTGCTGGACAAAATAGGAGGGAGGAAAAGAAATGAACTGTGGGTCCGTAGTGAAACATGATAAAAAGTCCTCTTGTGTCACTTCAGCCTTGGTTGGATGGGGGCTGGGAGATATTCGTCAGTGTTGTGAGAGGATAATGGAAAGATTGAGCTTTACAGGCCTGAGAGAGAAAGGAGAGAAAGAGAATGTCAGAAAGCGCTAGGGTTCTGAATACAGAGGAAAGGATTTAAGCAGCACAGAGTTTATTAAAGATCAAAGGGGAATCCAAGACATAACACTTCAATCTCCTGATTAAAATGCTGCTTTACAAATCATCAGGCAGCTACAACACCTCCTATCAACATCTCATTGATCTGATGTGAAAGGTGTCAAAAGATGTCATATTTAAAGCAGACTGGCTGGTATTTTTATCTTGGTGCATAAGATATCACGAAAAGTAACAGAAACACCCAGTGACTCATAAGCAATTGGCAGCTTATTCAAAAGTATACATTTTATGTGAAAAGACAAATTTCAGAAACTGTGAAGTTTTTTTTTAGTTTGACACACGTCTACATCTTTATTCCAATTAACATACCAGAAACTAGGAACATTCATGAAAAAGCCATTTGGAATTCCATGTCATCCCATGGTCAGCTATCAAAGTGCTAATGCTAGACTATAATAGGCAGACATTCCAGAATCGGACAGTTGATGCTCTTATGAACAAATTCCTCCAGTCCAGTGTGCAGGACTGATAGACAGTAACTGGAAACATATACTTAGAGTTATTGCACAATGTGGTCAGCCCAGACACTAAAAGCAAAGGGTCACATACTTTTGCCATTGGCAGATATGTAACTGGATCATTTCCCTCAATAAATAAATGACCCAGTATAATTTTATCGTCTCATTTGCTTAGTTTGGTTGCCTTTATCTACTTTTCAAATTTGTGTGAGCTGTTTTAAGTCATAAAGTAGTGCTTGAAAGTTTGTGAACCCTTTAGAATTTTCTATATTTCTGCATGAATATGGCCTAAAACATCATCAGATTTTCACACAAGTCCTAAAAGTAGACAAAGAGAACCCAGACGAGCTGCAATGTTCTTTTTGGAGAGCAGTGGCTTTCTCCTTGCAACCCTGCCATGCACACCATTGTTGTTCAGTGTTCTTCTGATGGTGGACTCATGAACATTAACATTAGCCAATGAGAGAGAGGCTTTCAGTTGCTTAGAAGTTACCCTGGGGTCCTTTGTGACCTCGCCAACTATGACACACCTTGCTCTTGGAGTGACCTTTGTTGGTTGACCACTCGAGGGGAGAGACAATAGTCTTGAATTTCCTCCATTTGTAAATAATCTGTCTGTGGATTGGTGGAGTCCAAACTCTTTAGAGATGGTTTACTACATTTTTTCCAGACTGATGAGCATCAACAACATTTTTTCTGAGGTCCTCAGAAATCTCCTTTGTTCGTGCCCTTAGCCAATGTGAGAGAGGCCTTCAGTTGGTTAGAAGTTATCCAGGGGCCCTTTGTGACCTCATCATCTAGTACACGCCTTGCTCTTGGAGTGATCTTTGTGGATCGACCACTCCTGGGGAGGGTAACAATGGTCTTGAACTTCCTCCATTTGAACACAATCTGTCTGACTGTGGATTGGTGGATTCCAAACTCTTTAGAGATGGTTTTGTAACCTTTTCCAGCCTGATGAGCATCAACAACTCTTTTTCTGAGGTCCTCAGAAATCTCCTTTGTTCGTGCCATGATACACTTCCACAAACATGTTGTGAAGAGCAGACTTTGATAGATCCCTGTTCTTTAAATAAAACAGGGTGCCCACTCACACCTGATTGTCATCCCATTGGTTGAAAACACCTGACTCTAATTTCACCTTCAAAGTAACTGCTAATCCTGCTAATCCCATATCTAATATTGGATAATTTTCCCTCCATAAATAAATGACCAAGTATAATATTTTTGTCTCATTTGTTTAACTAGGTTCTCTTTATCTACTTTTAGGACTTATGTGAAAATCTGATGATGTTTTAGGTCATATTTAAATGCAGATATTATAGAAAATTGTAAAGGGTTCACAAACTTTCAAGCACCACTGTAAATCGACAACTGTTTATAATGTTTAATACAAAAGGTGACTCTGATTGGAGCCATAGAAAGCACCACTACTGCTTTGTTTCCATAAGTATCTATGGTATCTTTGTGCAACTTGCTAATTAAAATGAAAAATCTTCTTGCATTGACCAGCTATATGTGTCTTCCATGACTGATTGGCCTGCCATGGATCACGGATCAGGTGTGCCACGTCATAAGTATTTAATTTAAAATCAGATATAAATGCAGCTTGGGTGCATTTACATACACATTGTTATGTGGCTTATCCTTATCCAGATACAATCCTGATACTGAAGATACATGAAATGATCAAGTGTAAACACAGCCTGAATAGATGTGATTGAGTGTTTGAGATGAAAGGTTACACAACACAGCTCTTCCAGTTTCTGATTTCAGGATTTTAAACTTTTCTGACTTCTTAATTAAACAATTTAGCATATTTATATTAATGGCAATATTATTTGGACATGAAGCATTGCCTACAGCGTGACATTAAACCCCACTGGACATCACACTATTTACTTCTATCTTATTACTGCTAAGCAAAACAAAAGAAAAATAACTTCAGTTCTGGTCTTCGGTAACAAATAAAAACATACAAAGGTATTGTGGAGAGTAAACTTCCCATTTCTTTCAGTATCTCAACTCTTATTATTTTTCTGCGTGTCTCTCCCCTGCTCTTTTTTTTCTCCGGGGCTGCATGCGTAAAATGAGATTAAGGAGCAGTTTTGAAAAATGCAAGCTGTAATTTCGCGAGACGTTCAGAAATGAATTGGCCTGTAGGCCTCAGAAATGTAAGACCGATCGAAGCACGCCACATCCGATGGAGAGAATATTTAATAGGAACTATTGATTTTTTCCCCTTTTATATGTTTTTTCCCCATCTCACCACATTTGTATTTTGGACCTAAGTGAATCTGAAAGGAAAATAAAAATTGAATACCACTCAGAAGCACAAAGAAAATCTCCTTCGTTTCAGAGATTGCCTTTTGCAAATGTAATGAGACTCCTGCAACTTTTATTCGCGTACCGAGTCCCAGAAACACGTAAGGTAATTGTTTCTCCTCAGGTAAAGAGAGAGAGACGAAACATAAAAACACAGAAGCAAATCAGATCTGAAAGAGTTCTCCTCCACTTCTGAGAGAGCCAATAGAGTCAAGTGATAAACAAAGAACCCAAAACACACACACACACAGACTTGTGTCTCGCTATCCTTGGGATGACTTGCCATTGGCATAATGATTACAGTAGCTAATTAGTGCTATACCTACAACTAACCCTAACCTTAATCTCAGAAACCTAAAGCAAATCTTTTGGCACTTTTGGTTTTTCAATAAAAGTTGCCATTTTTGTAAACAAGCAACTAAAGACTCAACACTGCCTGGTTTTCCTATCTTTGTGAGTACATTTGGTTCACACAAGTATAGGAAGTCAAGGACTATATACACTTACACTTAGTCATTTGGCAGAGTCACTTACAACTGATATGATCTTACAAGGTACAATCCAAGCAGTTGTGGGTTCAGGGCATTGCTCAAGGATGCCAACAGTGGCAACTTGGGAGTACTGGAATGTGAACCCTGTAATCTAGTGCCTAAACCACTGCAACACAACTGTCCCACAATATTATTGCTATATGAAAACACAACCCCATAGACGGGATTTACAGGAGTACAGGGGGTCCCCCTTTGCCTGGGAAAAACAGAGTTGTCCCCTCAATACAGGTATGTGTCGCCAAGCATCCACAGTACGTTCGGTGAAATTTTGAGTTAGGTCATCTTGATTAAATATATTTTATATATATACACGTATATTGTGTACAAATGGAATAAATTCAAGACCACTGTTACCCTCCCCAGGAGTGGTCGACCAACAAAGATCACTCCAAGAACAAGGCGTGTAATAGTTGGTGAGGTCACAAAGGACCCCAGGGTAACTTCTAAGCAACTGAATGCTAATGTTAATGTTCATGAGTCCACCATCAGAAGAACACTGAACAACAATGGTGTGCATGGCAGGGCTGCAAGGAGGAAGCCACTGCTCTCCAAAAAGAACATTGCTGCTCGTCTGCAGTTTGCTAAAGATCACGTGGACAAGCCAGAAGACTATTGGAAGAATGTTTTGTGGACAGCAGATGAGACCAAAAAATAACTTTTTTGGTTTAAAAGAAAAGTGGTTATGTTTGGAGAAAGGAAAACACTGCATTCCAGCATAAGAACCTTATCCCATCTGTGAAACATGGTGGTGGTAGTATCATGGTTTGGGCCCGTTTTGCTGCATCTTGGGCCAGGATGGCTTTGCCATCATTGATGGAACAATGAATTCTGAATTATATCAGAGAATTCTAAAGAAATATAGTAAACAAACTTTCAAGCACCACTGTATACCGTGCTGCTTTAGAGCTTCTATCTTGTGACCCAATCTTGCTGCATGCTGACACAACACATTTTTGGTTGTGGACTATTTTCAGTCCATCAGTGACACTGAGGTGTTTAAAAACTCCAGCAGCACTGCTGTGTCTGATCCACTCAAACCAGCACAACACACACTAACACACCACCATCATGTCAGTGTCACTGCAGTGCTGAGATTGATCCACCACTCAAATAGTACCTGGTCTGTGGTGGCCTGTGGGGGGTCCTGACCATTAAAGAACAGAGTAAAGGGGATTAACAAAGTATGTAGAGAAACAGAGGGACTACAGACTGTAATTGTAGTGCTTCTATGTGGTAAATGGAACTGATAAAATGGATAATGAGTGTAGAAACAAGGAGGTGTACCTAATAAAGTGACTGGTGAGTGAGATTGTGGTAATCAGGGCTTCCTCTTTATGTAGTTATTTATACTTTATACCTTTGGTGTCCCTGTCAGAGACATGTTTATTGTTGTCACCCCTAACCCTTTAACTAGCCCTAATCCTACACCTAAGCCTTGACCCCAAAGCCTAATTCTAACCCTAAAGGCATTTTCTTTAATGATCCTCTTACCCTACACCTAATCCTAACCTGCAACCTACAGCCATCATCCTCTAACCCCAAATCCGTATACTACACCTAACCTTACCACAATCTCTAACCCTACACCTAATCCCTAGACGTACACCTAAACCCCTTACCACTAAACCTAGACCTACATTTAACCCTACACATTCATTCGTGTCTTATCTGTTTGATCATCGTCAGGGTCGCGGGAGAGCCGTTGCCTAGCTGGCAACACAGGGCGCAAGGCAGGAACAACCCCAGACAGGGTGCCAATCTAGCATAGGGCACATACACTCATACATCCTCACACTAAGGAGCACTTTGGAAACACCAATTAACCTAACACCTAACACACGTCTATGGAATGTGGGGGGAAACCGGAGTACCCGGAAAAAAAACCCCATGCAGACTCAGGGAAGAACATGCAGACTCCACACAGGCAGAGCCCAGGGTCGGGATCAAACCGGAGATCTCGGAGCTGTGAGGAGACCGTGCTAACCACTGCGCCACCGTGCCACTCTAACCCTACACAGTTTACCCTAATGTTAAAGCGAATAATTTTTTTTTGGTTCCAAATAATGTAGAGGTATTGTAACCATGTGCATTACAGCCATATGTTCTGCTATTGTTGTGAGGACTTTTGATATCTCCTGAGCACACACACAAACACACACACACACACATATTATAATGAGGAACAGAGGAGGGTCATGCAGATCTGGCACCTGCTGCCGAACTGAGACATGGCATGAATGAGCGACGAAGGACAAAAGTGTGTTTGATCTAATTAGGATCAGTCTGATTGGAAGAAAGTGGTTGTGGCAGCAGGAGGCTGGATTTGGAACAAACATGATAACTTGTGACCCCTGTGCAACAACGCAAGCGCCTGCTTGCATAATACACAATCTTTCCTCATTCCCTCAGACCAGAATACACTCTCTCTCTCTCTGTCTCACTCTCTCTCTCTGTGTCTGACTGAAGCAGAGCAGCAGATGGCCGTCGATGTCAGAGTCGGGGGACTTTCTAGCGCCGAAGCTCTGAAGCTATCAGAGGTTCCACAGCCCTGAGGCCACCATTAAGACTTCAACAATTGCTCTTCCCTAATCCAAATGCCATGTTTTCCATTTTCTTTTGCTAAACAGCTAGCCTTACAGCACAAACACAACAATTCCCTGACGCTTCGACCTAACAGTAAGAAAAAAAAGGGTCACGGTGAGGCGCTCCATGAATGTCAGAAAGGGATTAAAAAACAGGAAATGCTGCTGAATGTCTGTCAGCTGGATTTTATTTTCCTTGCTTCGAGATACGGTTCCTCTGTAGTAAGAGTAGATTAAAAGCGTAAAAGCAGTTGTCTCGGCAGAAAAGCGGATTTAAAATTCCTGTGGAGTGCCGGTGGCTCAGCTATGTGATGGACAGAGCTCCAGGTTTATTTCCCTGTTAGTGGATTAATTACGTTTCTTCCCTCCAACAATCTTTAATCAGATTAGAAGTGCTTTTAGAAGTTGGCTCAGTCCATCTGTGCTGTCCTTCACTCTGTTCATCCAATAATCCTGTCTTCTGCTGATCTATTCTCAATCCACTGAACCAACATGCTGTGTTAGGAAGAGCTTTTATCACACAAATATCATAGAGATGTAAGAAAGGCATACGAAACCAATGGAGTCATTTAAGTCTGGGGCCATGATCGAGAAACACTGCTATAGATAAAGCATAATACACTTTTAATAATAGAACTAAACATTGAAACTGAGGAACAGTCAACTTATTCTCTAAATATCTCATATATTATTATTATTATTATGGGTGACTAAGGCCCTGTTTGGTCCAGGTAGGGCTACACATCTTAAAGGAAGTACCTATCCTATGAACGTTTATATCTATCTGGACATGAACAAAGGAATACAAATATTAAGGATGTAACCTATATTTTTTTTGGATACTGTTTGTCATAATTTCTAATTATGTAATGTCCTAAAACCTTCACTTAACTAGTTGGAGTTGGATGATGCGTGTTCTGTTTAATATGCCATGTAATACCATTGCATTTTTGGAACACAAGAGGGCGCAATGATGCGTCATTCTCAAATGAATATCTTCTCAGTGAGCTTGTTTGTTTAGTTTGATTTTCAATTTAAGATACAGTGGGGCTTGAAAGTTTGTGAACCCTTTAGAATTTTCTATATTTCTGCATAAATATGACCTAAAACATCATCAGATTTTCACACAAGTCCTAAAAGTAGATAAAGGGAACCCAGTTAAACAAATGAGACAAAAATATTATACTTGGTCATTTATTTATTGAGGGAAATGATCTAATATTACATATTAGTGAGTGGTAAAAGTATGTGAACCTCTAGAATTAGCGGTAATTTTGAAGGTGATATTAGAGGCAGGTGTTTTCTATCAATGGGATGACAATCAGGTGTGAGTGGGCCCCCTGTTTTATTTAAACAAAAAGAGAAGAAAAAAGAAAAGCGTTATGTTTGGAGAAAGGAAAACACTACATTCCAGCATAAGAATCTTATCCCATCTGTGAAACATGGTGGTGGTAGTATGATGGTTTGGGCCTGTTTTGCTGCATCTGGGCCAGGATGGCTTGCCATCATTGATGGAACAATGAATTCTGAATGATACCAGACAATTCTAAAGGAAAATGTCATGACATCTGTCCATGAACTGAATCTCAAGAGAAGGTGGGTCATGCAGCAAGACAACGACCCTAAGCACACAAGCCGTTCTACCAAAGAATGGTTACAGAAGATTAAAGGTAATGAGGGTTGGGTTGGAAGGTCCACCTCTGCCAAGGTGCCACTGTATTGTCCTGGAGCAAGGCCCTTAACCCAGAATTACTTGGATTATAAGACTGTATCAGCTGTAAGTCAGTCTGGATAAGGGCTTTTGCTAAATGACTAAATGTAAATGTAAACTCTTGTAATTAGCAGACACATGAAGCAACCACATGTAAACGAGATCACAGATTTCTTCATATCTGAGGAGCCACTACTTCAAATGCACTAACACAGAAAAAGAGTACTAAAAAAAGACTAACTCTCTTTCCTTTCTCATGAATTATTCAGTCATACATCGACTTTCCTTCACTATTTGACATTCTAAGTCTATATGCGTAGTCTTTACATTAAATCCCCCCTGCTGCTGACAGATAATGGCAGTGCTGAAAATAGCATGCAGGCTACTCATACTAAACCCAAACCAAAACAAGTACAAAGTACTAAGTGTGTGGAGAACATGCTAAAGACACCTCAATGACAACCAATTTAAATAATGGACATATCCAGCAATCATCTCTTCTGGCTCTGATTTCATCCAGGACCAGTTTTATCTAAAAAAAAGACTGTCTACCACCTATCTCACCTAGCTCTGATTTCACCAATCATTGATCTAGTCAAGCGTTGATCTCATCCAGCACAGATCTCATCTAGCTCAGATGTCAACTATCTTTGATCCCAATCAGCTTCAATCAAATCCAGCTCAGATCATGGGACAGTATGGTGGTGCAATGGTGAGCACTGTCGCCTCAGAACTCCGATATCCCTGGTTCAATCTTGACACTGGACTCTGGGTGGAGTTTGCATGTTCTGTCTGCATGGGTTACTTTTGAAGCTGAAATATAAAAATAAAATTACTATTTATGCCTAAACATATGGCACATTTGTTAACCATTTTGGAATCGAAAATTGGAATCAATAAGAACCAGAATCGATAAAATTCAAACGATACCCAACCCTAGTATGGGTTTACTCTGGGTGCTCCAGTTTCCTCCCAAAGTCCAAAGACGTGCATTAAGTTGGCTGGTCAATATCTAAATTGGCCCATGACTTGTGTTGATATAACCTTGTGTCTGTCATGCATATAACCACTGATGCTGAAGGGACATAAATAAAAAAACAAATAAAAAAAATAATTTCAGATTGCAGATCTCACTATGCTCTAATCTCAACCAGCACATATCTCATCCAGCTATGACCTCACCAACCTTCGATATCATCCAGTATGGAACTCATTCAACTCTGATCTCATCTTGTACCAACTGCATCTCCACCAGCTCTGATCTAAACATGCTCTGATCTCAACAGTCTCCAATCTTAGCCAGCTATGGTCTTGACAAGCATTGATATCAGCTTCTTCAAACTCACCCAGCTTCAATTACAACCAGCTTTGATCTAACCAAGCTCCGATCTCATGCGTCACTGATCTCACCAAACTCTGATAGGACCCATCACTGATCTCATCCTACACCAACTGCATCCAATTAATCCAGCTCAGATCTCAGCTAGCTCTGAACTTAACCAGCTCTGGTCTCAAACAACACAAATCATAACTAGTTCTGATCACATCCAGCACAAAACTCGCCTAGCCATGATCTAAACCAGCACAATCTCAAAACTAGTTCAGCTCTTAATGGTTCTGATCTCAAACCAGCACAACTTTCTTCCAGCTAGAATGTCACCAGGTTTGCTTGGAGTTGAGATCTAAAAAGCTCCGTTCTCATTCAGTGTTATTTCTACCAAGGTCAGACTTTAACCAGCTCTATTGTTACCCAGTTCATCAGCATAATATCCTTTAATTTAATCAACATAATAACATTTAATTTACATAACTATGTATTTTGTCCAATAAATGTGGCTATATGGTTCATTTTGTGTGTAGTACTGTGTATAAAGCACATGCATAGTTTTTTTCCTGTCCCATTCAGAGTTTGGAAGGGGTAAAATCTCCCCTCCAAATTCCTGCTCACAGTGTCCTAGTGATTTCATTTTTTAAACAAATTATTAATAATTGAATACAAGTATTATTATTTATACATCATGTTATTTTGAAAGAATTATGATTGAAAACTGTTAAAGAGTGTTACAGATAAACAGGTAGTGTCTAGATGGGGTTAGTGTACTGTAAATAAAGCCTGAGCTGGGTTTTTCCGGCATGTCTTTACATCCTCACGCATGTCTGATGCATGTGGAAGGCAGTCCATGTTCCTTTAGCATACTAGCTCCACTATTCAAACATTTAAAAGTGAGGTAAACTGTGCTATCTGTAATAATGTGAGACATTGCTGACTTGAATATAATTTAAATTAAGATACGCTCACAGGAAATATATACTCATATTCAAGGTACAATGTTTTGCATATTAAATATTTTTGGCATGCCTATATGTAGTGTAACATGTCCTTTGGTTTATTTAACACAAGACACTACTCATATGATGTGTTCGGTTTTGTGGGTAAGCAGTGCCATATTAAAGCTGAAATGAAATCTATGCACTTGGTATAAATGTGTTAATAACGCAGGAAATGCCATTATTACTGCTTTATTTTATATTTCATTATGGGAGGATCACAAGAATGTAAAAGCTGAATAGCAAACTGCGGTGTAGCATAAGGTGTACACGCATGCCACTTAAAACAGCAAAAGAACCCTGAAAGGCAGTTCTGATCTCAACTATCTCAGATCTCAGCCATGGAAAACGTCAACTAAAAAAAGCTGTCATCTAGCACCAATCTCACTAAGCTCTGATCCCGTCCAACTGTGATCTCACCAAGCTCCAATCTTAACCAGCTTTGGTCTTAGCCAGGATTGATCTCAACCATCTCCTATCTCATCCAGCTTTGATCTAACCAAGCTCTGATCTCAACCAGCCCTCATCTCTACCAGCTCTGATCTCAAACACATCCACTCTAATCCAGCTCAGTTCTCATCCAGTCTCAAACAGCACAAATCTCACCTACTTCTGATCTCATCCATCACATATGGAAAATGTTGCAAGCTGAGTACAGTATATCGTGTACAAATATGCCAAACACAACAGCAAATGAACCCTGGGTGGCAGTTTCTTCAGTGCAGTTCCTGAGCTGACCTACAGAGGGCACTGTGACTATCCATGTAGAGTGAATTCCACAGCACATAATCCTCTGTACCAGAGAAAATCCCAGCTCGCAGTGGGAAGCAGCACAGCTTCATTTGTTTGCTCGTAAGATAACCCTGCTTGCATTCATCCAGTGCTCATGTGGCCTCTCTATCTGAACACCTCATAACTGGTGCTGTGGGCACGGTGGGATCTTCTGATGGCCAGAATATAACCTCAATCTCATCATGCTCACATTTCAGGCACTTAGATGCTGTAATTCACAACCAGGGCATACACATGGAAATGTAGATAGTAGTGACATCAGTACTGTGCAATAGTCTTAGGCCACCATTAGATTAGATATACAGTGGTACCTAGGTTTGCTTGAGTACCAAGCAAATGTTTCCCATAAGGAATAACGTAAATTGAATTAATCCGTTCCAGACCACAAGAAAATCCACACTGTATAAGGCATTATATGCATTAATTGAGTTGTATTGTACAGGTGCTCCCTAATTTATGAAGGGGACAGGTCCTGTCAAATCCATTATAAGTTAAATGTTACATGAACTGAGGAGTTTGGTGTACCATAGCAGAGACGAGGCTGAAGTTGGCTTTTTTCTCCATCTGCAGTCATTTTCCGGTTCACCTTAAATGACTGTAGATGGAGATTCAGCCTCATGATAAATAATGATAAGTAAGTTAATGTTTAATACACTCACATTAACCTACAGTTGGCCAAATCATTAACACAAAGCTTATTTTATACTAAAGTGCTGAGAAATCTCATGTAATTTAGTGAGTAATGGATTGAAATGAAAGGTAAAAGCAGAACTCTTTTTTTGATGAACTCAGGGGCTCCGGCATAGCTGCTAAGCTAACTGCAGCCTGTGTTCTGGAGCATTCAATTTCTGTTGTGCTTTCGGTTGGCTCTTATGAACGAATCTTTTTAGGACCCATGGAGACTAATTTGCATTAAGAATACAGTACTGTAGATGGAAAAAATAAAAAAAAACACGATAAACTACTTACTTCTCTGAGCAAGGCTATTGTGAATCCGAATCACTGAATCACTATGTACTGAATTGTGAACGGTGAATCATGAATCGTGAATCGAGTACCGACTGAAATGAGACTCATACAAGTTTAAGCAAGTGCGCAGAGTACCAAGACAAATTTTTCTAGTCAAAATGCATTGAGAACTGAACTCGACTAGTTCCGAGGAGGTACCATTGTTTTTTTTTAATACATACAGAAAATAAAGGTATAAAAGAAAAAAGTTTGAAAAAAGTAAAAAAAAAAAACAACCTAAAAACAAAATCCAGAAAAAAACAGCTTCTGTAGGCTACAATGACAAGTATTCAGTGTGACCTCCCCTTACACTTGAGCAATAGTAGCATCTGGCAGCTTCATCGGGTTGCCAAGTTGACCCTTTCACAATTCAAAGAAGTTTTTCGGTGAAGTCACACTAAATTCTGACTTTTGCCTGCAGAAGCCATTTACATTCTGAAAACTGTTTTTTTTTAATTGTGTACACATTTCCTATATCTTAATAAAGAGACTACATATGGTCATTATACCATTCCTCAACCATCTTTGTACTCAAGCACTGATCTTAACTAAGCTCTGATCTCAAATCTCATATCCCAATCAGTTCCAATGTCATCCATGATATTTCCTGTATTTTCTATTTGTATCTTAATAAGAAGACTCTCACTCGCTCTCCTATCCACTTAATCCTGGACAGGGTTGCGGGAGAGCCGGTGCTCTGCAAGGCAGGAACAACCCTAGACAGGGTGCCAATCCATCATAGTAATAAGAAGACTGAAAAAATTTTAGATACGATCATTACACCATTGGTAAACAACAAATCTAATGGCGGCCTAAGACTTTTCAAAGTATTTTAAGGAATGGCTGGTATATAATTCTCCTAATGTGATGGCGAGTGCCATAAGGATGAAATATTGGTAAAGCTGCATGCTCTGGCTCAGCAGAACTTGGATTGAAACAATGAGCTCCCTATGTAACCTAGCATGCACTGTGTTTGTGTTGCTTGCTGGATTCGCTTACATATAAATAAGGTGCAAAAACAAAAACAAGTGCACCCAGTGCTTTATCTTCAATAACTGGAGGGACAACTGAAAGTATGGATTTTCTATTTGTTGTGGAGATGTTCAGCCACAAACACAGGCAATTTTAGGGTGAAAGTGCTGCTGATAGAGATTGATGGAAGTAAATCAGTGTTCAGGATCAGTAGAGCCAAGTGTGATGTGTTTGCTGAGTATCAGGACCAAACAAACACACTCTGCTGAAGCTACAGTACTGTTTATGATCACTGTCTTTAGAAATGGTCTGAGTGCAAATGCGACACATCATGTCCTGGGTTAAATTACTAAGTCTTTTGCAAAGTTTGGTCACCCCTCATCAAATGTTTTATTGATTTCCTAAATAAACTAAACACGTGAACACAACCACAGGAGTGAACAGACATTCTACAGTGGTTTGAAAAAGTGTTTGTCCTCTTCCTGATTTCCTATTTTCTTGCATGTTTGTCACACTTAAGTGTTTCGGAACATCAAACCAATTTAAATATCAGTCAAAGACAACACAAGTAAACACAAAATGCAGTTTTTAAATGACGGTGTTTATTATTAAGG